>JAODXP020000012.1:14409613-14414613 GCA_027497455.2 Sardinella longiceps | reverse complement strand
AGTAACCCTATGTGTGGTGTGTGTGTGTGTGTGTGTGTGTGTGTGTGTGTGTGTGTGTGTGTGTGTGTTGCATGTGTGTGTGTGGGCTCTTGCCGGGACCTGTCTGTTTAACCTGATTGTGATTGACGCTCGGCGAGCATATGGCATAGCACTGTTGCCCCGGGGACAGCGGCAGAAGCTCTGAGGAAGCGCACTGATTTATTAAAATGCCAAATGGCCGGGGCCCGGTGCGGGGCGATGGTGCGATGGGTGACGGGTTGACACGCGTCCCCGGTGCTGGCACGGCAGAATGTAGGTCATGGGAGGGCGCCTGAGATGGCACAGCGTGGGGAAGCGGGCACTGCAGATGACAAACAGAGGGAGAGGAGGAAGAGGAGGAGGAGGAAGAGTGGAGGGGGAGATGGAATATCATGATGGAGAGAAAGCCAGATGGAGAGACTGGTACCAGCGAAAACGAAAGAAAAAAAAGAGTGAGAAAGATAAGTAAAAAAAATGAGAAAGAAACAGATAGAGAGGGAGAGGGATAGAGAGAGAAGAAAGGGATAAAGAGAGATAGATTGAGAGTTAGCTTTTGTGTTTTCTCAGAAAACTCAGCTGTGTGTGTGTGGTCAGTGGCTGTCCCCAGAGGGTTTTTTTTTTTTTTTTTTTTTTTTAAATCTGGAGGCTTCCTTGACCATTTTCGGTAAAGATTTATTTCCCCCTGTAATAAGCACAATCACGCTCCGCCAAGCCCAGGCCTGAAGTTTTGGCAAGCTTGCATCCCCTACCGCTTGCCTTTTTTTTATTTGCTTCATTTCATCTTTTAGTGTCACAGCTTCAGAACCACAGGGAATTTCTAGTTTTAATCTTCACATCGTAAAGATGCAGTAGGACATCAGCGCTACAGCCATGTTTAACAGTTAACCATTAACCAGGCCAGTGGGGCATCTTCATAGTTGCCGGGGGGCACTCTGTTGCTGGGGTGTCCACAATGCCAAGAGGAGACAGCCAAACAAAGTAGTGCTCTCAAAAAGCATGTTGTGTCCCAGTTTGACACACTCACCGTTTGACCTGCAGAGTGAGTGGAAAACCAGATGAGGCGGGTCAAAAGGGTCACAAGGCTGCAGTCATCAACCATGTTTCCTTTATTTTTGTACACTGGAGACGGCAGCTCTCCTGGCCTTGTCTGTTTCGGGGTAAATGTTCCCTCCAGGCCACCGTCCGTAACCCACCAATCCACCTCTACAACCCCCCCCAATCCTAACCCCCTCTGCCCTGTCCCCTTCTGGCTTATAACTTTTGTTTCAGGTCAGGGCTTTTTTTTATTTGGGGGGAGGGGGGTGTTGTGGGGGTCAGAGCCCTTTGGAGATGAGCTGGTCGTCTTTGTTTGGGGAGATTTCGCGCTCCACAGCTTGCTTTCTCCTCAGTGACCCGGTGGAAGCGTGGAACCTTTTAAACATCTCCTCCTCTCCCTCCTGGGCCACATGGTTCCACACACTCACTGGAGATTCCACAGTGACCTTTCACCCCCAAGATGTTGCTCCAAGGCTCACTCATCATCCTGAATTTGAATAGGAAATGTATGCATGTGGTTTTTTTTAGCAGTTGCGTAACCCCAAAGGCATTTAAAGGTGACGGAGGAGCATGCAAATCTGTACTTTGACAAACAAAACTTTGTTGAATTCTTGTCAATTTCACTGAAGAACCTAAGGCATTGGTATTAGCATATGTACAGAGTGAATAGTTGTGTGCGCACATCCAAATATCTTATAGCAGGTGCTAAATCAAAAGGATAAACTGATGAAAAAACAAAAGGATTTGCACACTGCTTTCAAGAGAGTCAACTTGTAATGTCACATTAAAAGTTGAGTCTCTTGAAAGCAGTGTGCAAATCCTTTTGTTTTTTCATTAGCATATGTACAGGACATGACCATGTGTTGCGTTCTTACGTAGCGATTTGTACACATGGCCCAAAAATATGTATGGTATGTCTCTTTGACTATTAAATCAATACAATTGTGTGTCTTGGACTTGCGAAATGATAAGTTGAAGCAGCAAACTTAGCATGATGTACGATTCAGTGTCATGTGAATGATGAGCTGTCAAACTGGAATCATAACAGACTTCAACCTCTGTCTGGGACAGATTCCAGGCCGTTGCATTACGCCCTGTAATTTGGCAGGTACTTACTGTAAATCACTTATCAGGGCATCAGTTGACTGGCTCCGTAGAATTGGAATGTTTTGTGCTCCTAATGTGCCGCAGGAATGCAAATGACTTTTTTACATGTAAATGTAAATGTATTTAGCCTTTTTGTTCACAGGAAATCATGCCCTTGTTTAACACTGGCACCGCCTTACCTGAAACCAGGAACTAGGAAGATGGAATCGGTAGCTGTCTAGCTGACAGTCTCTCTTCTCTCCTTCCCCTTTTTGTCTTCAGGATTCTAGAACAGAGGGGACGTCTACTGTTGTTGCCCCCGGTGATGTGAGACTCATTCCAGTGGCAGGCTGCGAGAAGAGAACAACAGGGCTTCGTGACAAGGGCCAGGCAGGTGAAGCATGGGATTGGCTTCTGGAGACAGAAAACACAGCCCACTTCCCAGCACAACCAGGGACCCAACTCCATCTTAGCCCGAGACCTGCTGCCTGAGGTGAGTGAGTACTCTCTCAAATGTCTCTGGCTGGGAGGGAGGGTCGATGAATGTGTGTGTGTGTGTGTGTGCGTGTGTGTATGTGTGGGTGACTATGTACAGTCAGTGTAGGTGTGGATAAGTGTCACTTAACACTATCAATATATCACTATAAGTAATAAGATCGATATCATAGTAATAAGTCTGCTTATGTTTATTATGCCGGCAAATGTAGAGCTTCTTATTCAATGTGTCACATTTTGTTGCTATAGTTGTGGTGATGCCTATTGTAGTAGCTTGGTTCATGCGGGTACAACTAGTTTATTTTAGCAGTAGCCTATAGCGTATAGTGCTGTGCCCAACAGAAGTGTGGGAGGAGCTTGTGTCGTCTTGAGTTATTGGCTACACACATCTGCGTCTTTACGTTTGCCACTTACCCCTCAAGCCACACCATGTGTTCTGGCAGCCCGCCCCCTCTGCTCCATCACCCCCCTCATTCACTCGCAATAACATCACTGATTACAACATATACAGAGAGGTCTGCTGGGGTCACTTGTCCCCCGTTCCTGCAAAGCATCTCAGCAACCTTGGTCAGTTGCTCCATGCCAAACACACCGTCAACAGCAGACCCCCCCCCCCCCCTTCTGTAGTCTATTGAGACTGGAGCGAGACGAGCTTGTGAAAAGCCCCGACTGCTGCCCGATGTAATTCAGTTCTGAGGTGTGCCTCATTCTCATTAGCCTTCTCAGGTTTAGCGCTAAGCTGCTTTATGCTTACCTGATTTAAACTCGCTGATATATTAACCTTGTCACCTCAGTGTCTCTGCTGGTTGGTCCTGTTTCAGTGGAAGCCTGTCTGTCTCTCTTTCTCTCTCCTTCAGAGCTCTTATTTTAAGTGTTTTTTTTTTTCCTCCATCAGCAGCAGCAAATGTGTCTGCTGCTCGATCTGACAACAACAGTCAGGCTGTGTAATGTAATTAGTATTGAAATGAGGCCAGCTGCTGGGCTCACAGTCCCCATGTCATGGCCAGCAAATGTTTGGATTATCTCATGCGTTTCACGATGACAAATGCTAACGCTTATAATTTCGGCCTCGGTGAAGTCAGCGGTCTTGGTAATTATAGGTGATTTAGCGCCGAAATTGTTTTTGTGACGGCCAAGGAGCCAAAGGAAACTCTAAAAATATACCCCACCGAGAGAAACAAAAACACAACTCTGGTGTGAAAAAAAAACCTAGACAGTCTCTAAATCTAAATATGTTTACATGTAACTAACACGTTACTAGACAACACAACACAACATAACATAACATAACACATTAGCAAGCGAACTAGCAAGCTACGCTATGCTACGCTACCACTAATGCCATGCCTCTGATCCCGTCTGGTGTGTCGGCAGTGTGCAGATCCTCTCGGCCTCCTGAACACTTTCCCCTGCTCTCATTTTCAACAGGGGGGTCATCCAGCAAGGTCAGTGTCACAATGCTAACAGCTTAGCGGGATTAGCCTCCCCCTCGGCTTGCTCTGAGCCTGGAGATTAGGGCGGCCATTGAGCCACGCGTGTCTCAATTGAGGCAATAGAGGCGCAAGGCCTTGTTGCGTCTGCCCGGTCTGTTTTGGGTTTTGTGTAGACCTCTCTTTGGTCTGATAAGTTCTGTAAGTTATCTTTTATCTTCCGTGTTGCTTCCTGTGTCAGGACGGCCTGTGGTACTTTTCCTCGGGGAGGTTCAATGTAATCTTTACCAGATTCAATTAGCGCCTTGTCTTGTACTTATTTAAACGGAAGTGCCTAAATAAGTTTTAGTCAATGGCATGCTGCCTGCAGAGTCGTCAAATCACTTTCCACTTATGATCTCACACAGCCCCTCTCTCTCTCTCTCTCTCTCTCTTTTTCATCTGCCTTTACTTTCTCCTCCTTCTCACACATTGAGAACACACATCCGTTGTTCATAGACACACAAATAGGCCCACATATGGTTCTTATGTAAGGGGAGATGGTGGGGATGAGCATTCTGGGAATAGTGTAATTAATAAGAGTGACAGAGAGGATGTGTGTGTGTGTGTGTGTGTGTGTGTGTGTGTGTGTGTGTGTGTGTGTGTGTGAGAGTGAAAATGATAGAATGATAGAAAGACACGGAGGACTGGAATATCTCAAGGACTGGAAGATCAACAGCAAAGAAATGTTTGATGCTGTGTGTGTCCCTGTGATTGTTGCGCATTGTGTGTTGTTTTATGTCAAGATTTGGCACACTAATGGTAAACGTATGGCAGTGGAAAATGTGAAGAGAAGCTTTAATTCTCTCTGTTTTGTACAAAGATGGCAATGAGTAGGCGGATTAAATCTCTGTGTATGAGAGGCTGAAGAAGATGAATAAACTTCACAAGAGGGAT
>JAODXP020000012.1:14394613-14399613 GCA_027497455.2 Sardinella longiceps | reverse complement strand
GAGGTGCCATTCAGACACATCTCACCAGCCCTTTCCCCTGAAGCTGCCACCACCACTGTCACCACCACTAGGGGCACCGCTAGAAACTTTGGGCCTTATGACAAAAAAAACAATTCTGGGCCCCCCCAAACATTGATAGTAAAATTTTAATATTCTGGGGGCCCCTGACATTACCAGGCCTTTAGAATCATCCTAACCACCCCACCCCACCCCCCAGCGGTGCCCCTGAGCACCATCACCACCATCAGCACCAGCAGCTACCAACACCACCCTCATGGACCCAAGAGGAAGTAGAGGGTGTTATTGTAGGAGAGTGAGTGCCATTGCACAAGATCACAGCAGCACGTCTGCCCCATGTGGCTTTAATGTATGTGGGATGGGTCGGCTGTTGTTTGGCAATCATCATCCGTTTCACCAGAGTGAAATGTGAGCGCTTTTTTTTTCTTTCAAGGTTTTTTTTAGGTTCAGTTGGTTGTCTGTACGGTTCCAAGAGTGTGTGTTTGGAATTTGACAGTGGAAACTGCTAGTTGGGTGTGAAATGGTAAAGTTTTATAGCTGTGTGTGTGTGTGTGTGTGTGTGTGTGTGTGTGTGTGTGTGTGTGTGTGTGTGTGTGTGTGTGTGTGTACTTCAGCAGGCTATGTGAGAGAGGGAGTCTGGGGGAGTATGAGTTCGTCTCACTGTGAAAATAGAAAAGTGTGTGTGTGTGTGTGTGTGGGTGTAAGTATGCATACTTTTACACAGAATACCAGAATGCAGACTATCACTGCCTAAAACATCCACACACACACACACACACACACACACACACACACACACACACACACACACACACACACACACACTCCCCCTCACTTCAGGGTCTCAGACTGACATATCCGTATACCTGCTGTACCTCCCGACAACATTTTGACATTTCTGCTCGGAATCCGTTACTTTTCTATCCCTCTTTCATCCCTCGTTCCTACATGTTTTTGCTTCTTTCATCCTTTCATCTTTTTCTCCTCCTTCACTTCATCCCTCTCTCCCCCCTTCCTGACTCCAGTGGATTTTAGCTGCATGTGTTATTTTATGTCTTTTCGAAAAATGTGCTGTGAAAAACGTATAGGTCCCACAAATGAAATGATACATAGTGAGGCTTTTGAAGCTCGGAATCCCGAAAAACCGCACTGGATTCCAGACCCCGAGAGTTGGGCGATAACAAGCCGCATATTGGCCTGGAACTGGCGACAGTCCGGGAAGCCAGGAATACTGTCAGGAATTTAGATGTCAGGGAGATGTCATCCTCAAACCACATGTGAAGGATTGGCTCAGAAATGTCTTTAAGGATCGACAGCATGAGGCCATGTGTGTGTGTGTGTGTGTGTGTGTGTGTGTGTGTGTGTGTGTGTGTGTGTGTGTGTGTGTGTGTGCACATGTGTGTGTGTATGTGTGTGTGCTTCTTTATGTATGAACCTACAGCCTTGTATATGTGTGTGGTCATGGAGAATTATTATCTGCATTTTTATGGACATATAAAATAATAAATATATATATGACCATATGTGCATCAAGGACATTAAACATGATTGTTTTCATCAGCACACTGGTTTTGATAGAGAGTTTGACGGCGTGTGCAATTATGGGTAAATACGCATCTGAGAGGAGGTTGATGTAGTGATCTGGAACATTCCGGCAGTGCAATTACAGAATGTGTCTGGAGAGTGTGAGACCAGACAGCAGAGCTGAACTTGAATGCTTCATTCCCCCCCCACCCCCCCTTATACACACACACACACACACCCTCACACATACACACACACACACACACACACACACACACACACACACACACACACACACACACACACACCTCCAGCCCATGGTGGGAGCGATGGGAGGGCTTGTGTGTGGGTCAGAGTCAAGTGAGAGAGAAAGGCCTCAGCTTCAGCCATTGAGACGACCTCGCCAAGGCCGGAGCAGAGCGGAGAGGTGAGGAGAAGAGTGGAGAGGAGGGGAGAGGTGAGGAGAGGAGAGGAGCAGAGAAGAGAGGAGAGGAGAGGAGAGGAGAGGAGAGGAGTGGAGAGGAGAGGAGAGGAGAGGAGAGGAGAGGACAGGGGAGGAGCGGAGCGACTTCAGGGCAGGGGAGGGGAGTGTGTTGGAGCAGGGAGGGAGTACTGTAGCAGTGATGTGAGTGAATCAGCTACTGCATTTACAGTACATTACATTTACGCATTTACAGTAGCAGAAGCTTTTATCCAAAGTGACTTAGAAAAGAGGATTATCATTCAAGTTACAACACAACCACAAGTGCAATTAGATACCTTACCGAGAGTGCAATTTGCTAATAAGAAAGTGACAGGAGTTGATTGAAGTGCGTAAGACTGTGATTTAGGCTAGTAAGTGCACAGTTAGTTAGTTGAAAGTTCTGAGACAGGAGATATTCTCGGAATAGCTGGTTCTTCAAGGATTTCTTGAAGGCTGAGAGAGTGTCTGCTCCTCTAGTGGTATAGGCTGAGAGTGCGTCATGCTGTGTTTTTATTGTGTTGTGTGTGTTGTTGTTACTCTGGTTTTTGGTGAGCTGTTATATGTTACATCGTACTGAGCTTGTGCTGTGTTACAGTGTGTTACGTTTTGTTGGCACTTATTGCTATGAGTTGTATATTTATCATAGTATCTGGACTCTGTGTCTGAAGTCTTGGCGTTATGTTTCACTACCTTGTTGTTGTTGTTATTGTTGTTGTTGATGTTGTTGTTGTGCTGCTTGCTGTGGGCTGTGCTGACGCAGACTACTGCCTGGAATCAAGCCCGCACCGTAATCCTTCCTCTTTTGTGATGTCACCTGGAGGACTGTTCCACCGGACACCTGAGAGCGGGGAGGGTAAGGGGGGTGGTGGTCGGGCTAAACCACATAAGTCCACTCTCAGCAATCTGAGCTGCGCCATGTGCCTCTGCTCTGGCTCGACACGTGGAATAAAACAGCACTGCAGTAGTCTGTCTCACATCCCTTTTTTTTACCCCTTCGCAATGGAAGGAGCTAGGCTAGAGGCAGTGCTTGCGTGTGTGTGTGTGTGTGTGTGTGTTTGTGTGTGTGGTGTGTGTGTGGTGTGTGTGTGTGTGTGTGTGTGTGTGTGTGTGTGTGAGTGTGTGTGTGTGTGTGTGCCGTATTTACTGTAGTTGACACGTTTGTTTTTCTATGACACCTATTGTTTGGACTGATAGACACAGGCCCCAAAGGGCCGACTGCTAGCCTCTTTCCTGACTGCTGTGCGTGAGCAGCATGTGACTGAGCGTGTCAGGTTGAAGCCGTTCCTCACAGCCGCCGTGTCTCCGAGGCTAGGCTTCTGTTTGGGTAGCATTCATCAAAGACCAACGCGTCGGTAAAATTGGGGCATTTCCTTTTTTTCGGCTGCCTTAGGGGGGCGGCTGGTGGGGGTGAGGGGAGGGGGGGGGATTTCATCTCAGGCTATACGCTTCAGTCTGGAAACATCCTGTTAAAAAAAAGAAGCCAGAAAAGCATGTCCTTTCTTCTTTCCTCTCCTCTCCTCTCTTCCCCTTCGCTCTTCCTTTTCTTTTAAAGGCGGCGGCAGTCACGCCTCTCCTGCTCCTCATCTCTCTTTTTGGCTGCGGAAAGTGGAGCAAGACGGAACAGAGACACTAATCCCCCACTGTTGTCAGACCATGCACCCCCCCCCCCACACACACACACACACAAGCACACACATGCACACGTGCACACACACACACACACACACCTCCTTTCTCCGCTCCTTCCGCTACCCCCAACCTACACCACCCTCAACCCCCAACATGCACACACACACATACACACACACACACACACACACACACACACACACACACACCCTCACCCAACCCCTCCAACCCTCATTCCTCCCATCCGTTTCCCCCTCCTCCTTGTTGCCGTTTTAATTCTCCTCTCATTTCTCTTTTTTTGTCTCTGGCGCGGAGCCCTGAGAATCAAATTTCCATTATCGATTGAAGGGCGGTGATTGCTCCAGTTGGTCGTCCTTGTGTCCCGGTGTGGGATCATTGTCTGGCAGTGTATTAAACGCGAGCTCGCTTTTCACTCGCTCAAAATCCTCTTAGTGGAGGTACGACCCCCCAACACCCCCACCCCACCCTCATCTCACACACACACACACACACACACACACACACGCACACACATACACTCTGCCCTCACCTTCAACACATGCACACAAACATGCTTGCGTATACACACTCTAAAATACACACCAACCCCTTCAAACACCATGTGCAGAATCTCAATGGTTTGTGTATCTGTGTGTGTGTGTGTGTGTGTGTGTGTGTGTGTGTGTGTGTGTGTGTGTGTGTGTGTGTGTGTGTGTAAATGGAGAGAGAGAGGAGGGGGAAAAAAGGAGAGAAGTGAAAAGCAAATGGCACACAGGGAGGGACAAAGGGAGGTACATTGCCCTTTCATTGATACTCACACACACAACACACACACACACACACACACACACACACACACACACACACACACACACACACACACACACACACACACACACACACACACACACACACGCCTCACGTCCAGTGGCTTTTGTCTTCTGGCGCCTCTTTATTTCCTCTTTCCTTTTTTTCACGCTGCTCAGCAGGCCAGCAGTGCGGGGGTTAACTCCGCTAGCGTGGCGAGCCAGTGAAAGGGGGGGGGAGAGAGGAGGAGGATCGGAGGAGGAGGAGGAGGAGGAGGAGAAGAAAGAGGAGGAGAGAAAGGAGTGGAGGAGGAGGAGCGAAAGGGGGCTCGTCCACAGCTGTTGTAGTGGGATGGCTGTAAGACCGGGGAAAGCCCTCCCTCTCTCTCTCTCTCTCTCTCTCTCTCTCTCTCTCTCTCTCTCTCTCTCTCTCTCTCTCTCTCTCTCACTTCTCTTTCTATCTGCCTCTCGTTGGTTCTGCCTCTCTCATGTAGTGGTTGGCCTGGAAGGAACAATGGCAGACATGTTGGCTGGTGGGGATGACGGGGACCTGCGCGTGC
>JAODXP020000012.1:14374613-14389613 GCA_027497455.2 Sardinella longiceps | reverse complement strand
AGTGGGCTGGAATCCTTTGGTTCTGGCAAATCACACACACACACACACACACACACACACACACACACACACACACACACAGTGTACTCCCTCAGTACTGTATGCTACAGTAAATGGACACAGCTGGAGAGATTTGACTGACGTGTAAAGTTTGATAAGCACAGTACTTGATTCCTAGATAGATAGATAGCATAGCTTTAATGTCAAGTTTAGACTTGTGAGAAGTGTCAATGATCGTTGTTGGGAAAAGCATCTGTAAGAGCAGTGAGCAGCCTTTCGCCGATCTGATCCACTCCACTCGGCATCTATCAGTTTTCTGTGGATTGGGAGTTTACACAGGGAGCGTTAAAGCATGCCGGGGGTTGTCGGAGGAGTCAGCCCTGACGTGGCCAAGACAGAACAGCTGCCTCCCATCACTACGCTGTGGTTTTAAAATAGGCCCCTCCGTTGTCCCTGCTCCCTAGACCTACTTCAGATGGCTCGGGTAAGAATAACATGAAAGGCACTGCCTTGGCGATATTATGTCTTAGGGAATGGGAATGATTTTCTTGACCATGTGGCGTTTTTGATGTCGGAAAGAACCCGAACCCAAAAGTATGCGTCAGGGAACTGGGGAAGCACCTAAAAGTAACTTAGAAGCTCTAAATTTGTGAACACGTTGACCTAACTGTATATGCTGAAAAATCATCTTACATTTGCATGTAACATAATGACACATGCGTTTACATAATAATAACATCCATATCCAAACAATTCCTATATATAAGGATACTATTCAAGGATATAAGGATAGTATTCAAGTATACTCAACAATATAGTAAGGGTGATCTACTATATTGGGAATGCTGACTTGCATAGCATCTTGTTTTTACTACAAATACCTATAGTATATACCACATTGTTTTTTGTCCAAATGATTTTATTATAACAATAGTATAGTGGACATGTTTAAATGCACATTCTAAAACTGATAGTTCTGGTCCTGGATTGTAATTGGTTGAGTCAAATTCAATGCCGTTTTAAAAAATCACAAACAATACCAATGGTAAAGCCAGCATAACCTCTCTTGCCTCTTATGGATTACTGCATACATATTCTATATAGCAACATACTAACACACATGTTGAAGCTGATCGTGACTTTATTACACAGCAGCATATAGTTAATATCCCTATAAATGACCCCACTGATCCTAGTGTAATGTTTCCTGACATGGCCAATACCATTACTGTGGATCAATAGCTGTGAAGCCTGAGGGAGTGCTGGGCCTCACGGTGCTCAGGGCCCACCTCAGGGCGTGGGCAGCGCTTCCCGGAACCCTTGCAGTGCTGTGTGTGTGTATGTGTGTTCTCATTGACCTTTTCTGGGACTTCCTCTCTCTGTAGTGCTCAACGCTCAGCGCTCAGTGCACAACAACCTGTCTGACCGGTGATCTGTTTTTAGCTCTCTCTCTCTCGCTCTCTCTCTTTCTCTCTGTTCCTCTCTGTCTTTCTATATGTATAGTAACCTAGCTCCCTCTTCCCTGTCTTTCTCTCTCTCTCTCTCTCTCTTTCTATATGTATACCTACCTCCCTCTTCCCCCTCTTTCCTGTCTTCCCCTCTGTCTTCACGTATGGATCATGGACCCAAAGGGCCGGTGTGGTGCTGTTTCAGGTTCCTGTTTTTTTGTTTTTCCAGCTCTGTCTTTTCCACTATAGTAACCCACTGTGATATACGTTTGATTCTATACCATCTGATGTTGTGTGTTCCCAATGAAACCTTTAAAGCTGCCAGTGAAGTGCCGTCGCCATTCCAAATGTACGTGCCAGAACCCCACCCCCCCACCCCCCTTGCCATACAACCCCCAGCCCCACCCCCCAACCGACTCCCTCTTGCCTTCCCATGATGCTTTGCTCCATGTGCTTAATTTTGTGCATATATTTGGGGGGCTGATTAGCTAATTATGAGTGTCGTGAAACATGTATAAGATATTCGCCGGCGCGCTGAATGATGGAGCCAAAGTAGGTCTTGTGGGAAAGGAGTCTCATTGCATGCGGCAGGGGGGCTGGGTACTTTTCGGGCTTTTGGAGGGGGAGTGGATGATATAAAGAAAGGGTAGTAGTGGTGGTGGTGGGTTGATGGAGGGGGTTGTTCGTTCTTAGCAAGGGCTTAGATATACCCCCAGGGGCAAAATACTGTTTGATTACATTCAGACGGTGCAGGGAAAAAAAAAAAATCCATCTACCCACCCCCATGGATTTACTCACTGGCTCAGTCTCCGGTTCGATCCGCCTTTCTGTCTGTCTGTCTGTCTGCTTGTCTTTTAGAGCAGCACCTTTACATGTATGAGCCTATGCCAGTGTTCCGTTCAGCTGTGCAAAGAACACTTAGAATTCATGCAGAGTTCTTTGTCTTTATCTGGAGGCCTACTATTGTATTGTAGGTCAGTTTCAGAATTAGTGTATCTGTTCAGTAGGTTCTTCTTCTTCTGCTGTCACTATTGTCAATCCATTTATGGGCATCTATTTATGTCTCTCTCTCTCTCTCTCTCTCTCTCTCTCTCTCTCTCTCTCTCTCTCTCTCTCTCTCTCTCTCTCTCTCTCTCTCTCTCTCTTTCTCTAAGTGTCTCCATCCCTTTTGTCTCCAGTCCATGGTTTGTGCCACTCAGCATTTTTGTCTGTCTCTATTCCTGTCTGTCTGTGTCTGCCTGCCTGCTTGTCTGCTTCACTGCAGTTGTGTCTGTCTGACTCTTGTTCCTTTTTGCCCCCGTTCTGTTTATGGTTAAGTCTGTCCATTGTCAGCCCCCCTTCTTTCTCTCTCTCTCTCTCTCTCTCTCTCTCTCTCTCTCTCTCTCTCTCTCTCTCTCTCTCTCTCTCTCTGTCCATCTTTTTTTTTTTGTATGTCTGTGTCAACCGTCTGCGCTCAGCATAAATCCACCCGGGCGGTTCACACGGCAGAAGTCGTCTTAATCATGCCCAAAGAATGTCTGTCTGGCCGTCCGCCTCCAGGTGCACAGGCTGGTGCGTGACAAAGCTGCGGTGGCGGCGGCTACGTGGACGTGGTGTGGGAGTGCAGGGGTGGTGGTGGTGGAGTAGTACGGGACCTGGGGTGCCTGCTTGGGGTTGCTCTGGGCAGGGCAAGGTCAGAATGACTCTCTCTCTCTCTCTCTCTCTCTCTCTCTCTCTCTCTCTCTCTCTCTCTCTCTCTCTATCTGTGCAAGCATTATTAGTCTACTCTGTGGTCCCGTTGCACGTTGTCTGAAAGCTCTCCCGGGGGCCAGTCTATCAGCATAATGATTCACACACCGCTCGGGTGAAGTCATGGGCTTTGATGTGCCTGGTGGGGTGGGGATGTGCCGCTGAGAAGGTGGGACACGCGTGGGAGTAACTCTCAGGATGAGTGTGTGTGTGTGTGTGTGTGTGTGTGTGTGTGTGTGTGTGTGTACTACAGCAATGTAGCACGAGTCTGGACGGGTGCTTCAAAGTATTTCACTTTTCTAAAAAGGGAATCTCAGGATGGGGAAGAGGCGCACACATAGCAGATAGGCTGGCAACTAATGGAGCTCCCAACCTCACAGCGCCGCCATTAGCACTGCGCTAACCCTGGGGCTAGCATCTTGATTAGGGTGGTTTGGAGCGAGGCCGTGCTTTATCCCAAAATGTTTATTTTAAAGTGGACTGCGGCAGCAGCTGATTCAAAGGCTAATAGCTTTTCCTTGATGTGAATGTGGCCCCTGCCCCTGCTTTTTTCCCCACCCCCCCTTCTTCCTACATCGTAACCCCCCTCCCACACCCCCTACAGAGCACCTGTTTTGGAGAGGTGGTGGGCGGTAGAAAGGGGGGGACCTAGGGGGGGATGTTTGGGGGCTCCCACCTGGTGTACTCCCCCCCTCTTCCTTTCCCTCCCAAGAGGGTAACCCTCCCACCCCGGCCGGCGTTGAGAGGCAGATGCTGTTTGCTGAAGAGCTAATTGTAGGTTTGAGGGGCCCTGACACAACCTAAACGGATTAACTGTCCACCCCCCCCCCCCCAACCCCTCAGCACCATCACTCCAAACCCCGCCCAAAGGGGCACCATGGCGCTCGGCAACCAGGGACGAGTCGGGCAGTTTAGCCTGTCAGAAATGATCTGGGTTAGGAGGGAGAGAGGATGGAGGGGAGGAGGGAGAGAGATAGTAGGGGATGAGAAGAGATAGGGATCATTAAGTAGAGATTGAGAGAGAGAGAGAGAGAGAGAGAGAGAGAGAGAGAGATTAGATTATCATTTTATGGCTGTGAGATGTTACTTTATTTCCTCATGGCACTGAATATAGATGAATTCTTATTACTATATTGGAGGTGCCAACTGATTTATAGGTAATTAACCGATAGCTTTTTCACATCAGCAGACTCACTTCCGAACAGTAATTTTTACAATATCAATATTATCTTCTCATAATAAACATCTCTCACATGACACGACCTGTACGCATCTTCATACCCAGACGATATAATACAAAACCCGCCCTGTCTGCCTTCAGCCAATAAAAAGGTGTGATTAATAGAGATTGGCATTTGTGTGTGTCAATTGTCCAACCACACACACACACACACACACACACACACACACACACACACACACACACACACACACATAAAGCCTTATGCGGAGACACTGAGCAGACACACAGTCACATTCCTCTCTCACTCATCTCAGGCGACGCCTATATTACTCTGCCGTGAAACACGTAGCGAGGCCTTGTGCGTACAAAAACACCGGCTCGCTTGGTCAGCGTGGATTTTTGTTTTTTCTGTAGCTGGAAGAACAAAGGTCCAAGGCTCCTATGTGGAAACCCCCTTTACGGGCGGAACTGTTCTGTACTGTACTTGAACCCATTTGAAGATTCTAGAAGTCTGAGGAACATAAAGAAAACAGAAAAGGAATCAAAGGGTGCGGAGAACAATGCAGAACATATGTGAGGCTGAGCAGATATAACAAACTTACTTGCCGAAGCATTTCTGGTGTCTGGATTCCATTCTTCCTTCAAATAATATCGTTTTCTTTCTCTGCTTAGTGTACATGGTGATGTATATATGTTTGTGCAATGTATTTTATATACATGTAATTATATGCGTTAGTGGCTTTGGATAAAAGCATCTGCTAAATGCATAAATGTAAATGTTTTGTATATGTCATGAGTTCTGTGAGCTGCTTTGATCAGGGTATAAGGGACTGATTATCTTTGATCACATATTAAACGTGTGATTTGTGACAACACAGAGTGATTGATGTGAAGGTATGAATTGTGTGTGTGTGTGTGTGTGTGTGTGTGTGTGTGTGTGTGTGTGTGTGTGTGTGTGTGTATGTGTGTCTGTGTGTGTGTATAAGATTGAGGTTGACAAGGTTTTTGCTTGCGTGCGTGTGTTTGGTGAGTACAATGAGGTGGGGACAGGGGATTCTGGACTGTGTGTGTAACCGACTCTGTGTGTGTGTGTGTGTGTGTTTGTTCCACAGGCACACTGCGCAGAGAGGGGACCACAGGCTGTCCTCACTGACCTCTGAGCTTTATGCACCGTGGAGAACCAGCCTCAAAGGTTTGTCATTGTCACACACACGCTTGCACGCATACACACACACACACACACACACACACACACACACACACACACACACACACACACACAGACACATACACACACATTCATATTTACACGCACTTGCAGAAACACGAACACACATACAGTACACACACAATGTCATGCATTCCGTAATAGTTCTGTATGTTTACATAGTATATTTGTAACATACCCCAGACAAACATTCATTTTGTACAGACATTGCCTACCTACACACACACACACACACACACACACACACACACACACACATATTCACAAAAAAGTGAGAGAAGCAGAAAGAGCAAGAGAAAAGGGGAAAGAGAGAGAGAGGGAGAGAGAGAGAGAGAGAGAGAGAGAGGAGGAGAGAGAGAGAGAAGACAAATGAAGGATGTGTTATATTTTAACACACAAAAGAAAGATGTAGAGTGCTGCTGCTGAAGGCTATCATGCATTCATTGATCAATAAATCCATTAATGGTGGTTTGGATGGATATGATGTCAGTCGATTATGGCGCTCGCTAGGAGGAGAATTCCCCCGTTTCAGCACCATTAGTGGCATGGCTTCCGCTAGCGTCTGATAGAGTGCTCCAGGAAGGCCGGGGCAAGCAGAAAGGGAAGTCTAAAACAGGGAATGTCACCTAAACAAAGCCTTGTAGGAACAACTAACAAGACCTACAGACACCTCAGAAGTGTGTATGATAGTCAAAGAACACATTTCCCCTCTCTCTTTGTCTCTCGCCCTCCTTTTCTCTATGTCTATTGTTTGTCTTGACTTTATGGATCTCAGTTTGTACCATTTTACGTTAAAAAAAATCTCTCATCACTGTGTCCCTCATTACTGGAATATACATTATATCCAAAGATTATGAATGGCTGATCAAGACAAAGCAGTGCTATTCCGGTCTGCATAAGTGCATTGTGACACGATATGAACATTTTTAAACAGTCTTTCATATCAGCGTATGAGAGCTTGACTCCTGCAGGGGATTCAAAAATAGAACACGGATCTTACTGTAACGTTTGGACCTCTCGCATCCGCTTTTACCCTCTCTGTGTTTGCGTTCTGTCTATCCCTATATCTCTTTATATACATCTTTCCTCCTTTTTCTGTCTTTCCCTGTCTTTTCCCTTTCTTCCCTCACTTTTCCGTTCTTGGACGGATCTCTCTCCCCTGCTTCCATTCACCCCACCATAATTGGCCCCTAGGCTTTAATAAGAGTAGTAATAGCAGTCTAGTGTGTTATTTATGTCCTACTAGGATGGGCAGTCAGCATAGCGGACTTTCATCTCCCCCGATAATGAAGTGATATATATACGGCGCAGACGTAGCAGGAGTAGCCGATGCGGGCGCTGCGTGTCCCGCCATGCACTCCCGGGGCCTCAGGCACGGGGCCACCGACCAAAGGAACCAGGGGTCCGCACAGTAACTTCCCATTTAGAAAACTCCGAACCGAAACATGCAGAACATAAAGTTGCTCTCTCTGCTCTTTTCAATATTTTAGCAGCTTTTTCTGAGGGAAAGAAGAGTAGAGAAAGAGAATGACTTGGTAGACAGATAGACAGACAGACAGACAGACAGAAAGAAAGATAGATAGATAGATAGATAGATAGATAGATAGATAGATAGATAGATAGATAGATCTGACAGACAGATTGGAGGTAAACGAAGAGAGGATGGGAATGAAAAATGTGTCGTAAGAAACGTCTCTGATGTTCCTGTGAGAGCCACAGTCTCTGTCTGTGTCTCTGATCAGTCAGTCTGCTTTGGGTGGACGTCTGTGTGATGTGCATGAAGTGAAGGGAAGGGAGGGCTCCATCTGAGAGCTTCTTGCTTGCTCTGCACTTTGAGCTAGCTGGCTAGCAGCTTTGACTGGCTCTCTTCATCTCCGAGCGAAACCCAAACCTCCCGCAGTGTGTTTACAGGCATCACAGCTGTGCGGTCAGATGATGTTTTTTAATCGACTCACTTGTGAAGAAGTAGACCCACCTGTGGGGGCTCACTACAGTGCTGAGCACTCGTAGTCTACGCTTTAGCCTGTTCAGAGTTTCCCTTTGACGGCAATCACAGCCAGGAAACACACACACACACACACACACACACTACACTAATCCCCCTGCAATAAGTTTAACCCTTTGTCCAGCCAGAATGTTTTATGCATCTCTTCGACCAACCCTGCTCTCCCTGTATAGAGAATCTGGGAACACTATGAATGGATGGAGAAATAAAGACCGTTGAGGAGAATAACTTAGAAGGAGAGTGGGAGGGAGAGAAAGAGAGAGAGAGAGAGAGAGAGGGGGATGGGGATGGGGGGGATGGAATTAGCGACAAAATGTGCCTTAATTTATCGTTGCTGTCCAAAAGCTGTCATCTGGCTACAATAGAGAGTGCTGGTTTATGACCCAGAGGCTGTGGCCAACTCAATGCAGAAGGGAGAGAGTGGAACTGTCAGAGAGACACGGAACAACGGCCAGGGAGTGAGGAAGAGAGAAGAGAAGTGACCGTGCTTCTATTTTAAACTCGGGAGTGCTGTCGATGGTCGGAGGTAGGCCACTAGGGGGGAAAATAGAAGGGGAAGGACAGAAAGAAAGAAAGAAAGAAAGAAAGAAAGAAAGAAAGAAATTGAAAGAAAGAACGTCTTGGTATTCACAGAAGGTCGGCCACATCTTTTCTATTAACGGCCTTTTAATGGGTCTTTTAATGGAAAGTGCTGGAAACTAGAGGGCTTAGCATTTCTGATGACATTTGAAATGTTGAAATGTTAAATGGTAACAAGTTTATTCAATTTCAGGGATGATGCGGTCAAATCCTCTTAGTGATGATGATAAAATAATGTAATAAATGAGAAATGGTCATTTGGATTCAAGTTTTTTTTTTTTTTGCATTGCTCGACACAGCAATCAGCTCAAATACGTTTTAAGAGGAGAGGTTTCAGACGCAGTGATTTAACAAACATAGAGGCGTTATGTTGTCATGTGAGACAGCACATGATATACCGTGTACTGCCGTGGAGACCTCATGTCTTTGAAGTGATTGAAGGATTCTTCTCATTCTCGTATGTATGTGTCAGGTCAAAGTCAGGCCAAAGTTTTTGTATTTACAGAGAAAAACAGACCATAATGATAAAAGTGAAGGATGAACCAAAACAAATACAATTACCTAAATTTTAATAAAGTTTCGTGCTGAATGCATCTTCATCAAAACTGTCCAAAAAAGCACAGTGGATTAACCTCACTCCTTTTTTGAAGACCATGATGATACTACCACTACAGCACACTTAGAACTAGAAACAATTATCAAACTAGAAACTGAAGCTAACTAGAAACGTTGAAGGCTCATTTAGAAAATGTTTCAACTAAAAAATTACACCGTTTTTAATCTGTGGATTAAAAACATGTCTGGCACATGGTACATACAGTATTAATAATCTAGAGTAAGTCTCTTACTCTAATGTACTAATGCTGCCGCATGTGTCTCTTACCTACTTACAGTAAATGACAATCAAAGAAATGCAAATGATCCTGCAACATATACTTATTGTTTTGTGTTTTTCCACTGCAACAAAAAAACAAAGCCAAGGTTGAGCTTGGCACTGACTTCTAAGTGAAACCAGTCATGAGTCCCACAACCCTTTGGGCACTGTGCATGTGTTTGTGTGTGTGCGTGTGTGTGCGCGCGTGTTTGTGTTGAAAGATTGTTTACGTATATCTGTGTGTGTGTGTGTGTGTGCATGTGTGTGTATTTACAGATTGTGCCTGAAATAGTGTGTGCTCCCCAATATCTGCACAAACAGGTTTCGACTGAGGTTGTGTGTGTGCTGCAGTGGAGGCAAACACACTCAGAAGCATTTCCTGGAGAAGCCACAGTAACGCATTACTATGAGTCAGCATCGGGCACACAAGAAACTAATACAGCTTTCAGACAGCTCTCTGTGATTTCAGGGCTTAACACTCAACACTCTTGCAGTGTTAGCGCCATTTATGTATTTATTTATTTATTTTAAATCACCGCGGCTAAAAAACACCTTTGGGCTTCGTTCTGGCAGGGCAACCATATGGTACCCCCTGAGCCACCCATGCATGACAACAGCCTAGGCGACGCGCCAGCGTCTGAGGTTTAAAGAAAAAAAAAATGTACAGCACTCTCACACGGACCCTTTACACACACATACACACACACACACACACACACACACACACACACACACACACACACACACACAAACCGAAATAAATGACTCACAGATGACTGCCTAACATTGCTACAGGACAAGTGTACCATGCTCTGAATGTGCACTGAACAGATACCAAAGCCAGGTTTCCTGTTGGTCAGGGATAAGCATCATGCCCCAAAAATAGCTTGTGTGACCAAAACAATAATCGCTCATTGTTTAAGGCTAAAGGCCAGCATTACGATATAAACACAATGATCTTTCTGGTAAGATCTAATCTATTAATTCTTGTTTTAATCCACAAGTAACCTTTAGTGTTGTCTCCACGCTAGTTTAAAGGCTATGTTACAGTGGTACAACAATGCAACACATGACGCAGGAGAGTCTAACTGCACTCCCAGTCACGGGTCATTAGTAGAGAGCTTATGTCATGTCAGCTGATCTGGAATCAGGTCCAGGTGGGTTGGGTGTGTATGAGGTGCGGCTGAACACCTGAGAGGTGTGCCTGTGACATTTAGTAAGAAAATCATCAGTGTACTTCCGGTGTGTGTGTGTGTGTGTGTGTGTGTGTGTGTGTGTGTGTGTGTGTGTGTGTGTGTGTGTGTGTGGTCCAGGGCCAACAGCTGGTGGTTTACTGGCAATTCGTTAAGCAACAAGGTGTGGCACCTGCACTGCACACCTTCACTACCAATTAGAGACACGAGCAGAGGCGTTAGATATGCCAAGTATCTGTCCCCCATGTTTTTTTTCATGTGTCTGTGAAACCACAGCCCTCTTTTTCTGTGACAAATGTACATTTTAGTAATGATTTAGAGTCTTGTCATGATTTTCATGATTGCTATATGCATACTGTAGCATTTTGGAGAAATGTATAATAATCAGATCTTTTTCATGAGGTCAAATTCAGTTTACTTGCGTTGTACTATCTGTACACACTATTTATATATAACATTATCAAGGTCCTGTTATTGAATGCTAGCTGATCTTTATTTGTAGATGGGTCACTTGCTTTGTGTGTGTAGGTAAAGTTGAAACCAAATGCAATAGGCCTGTTCAGGCACAGTACTGTAGGTGACCGGGATAGCTTACATTTGTACGCACACAGCCTTTCACAGCCTCTGTCATGCCACTCCTTAACTCTAGCAGAAGACAGAGTGTTGTATGTCAGAATAGTGGTACAACAGGCTGAGGTTCCCTAAAGCAAGACATCCGAACGCAGCTTAGCATATTGTCTCTGTGTGTGACACGTTCGTTAATGGGTATTATGTTGAAGAGTGAAGGTGAGATTTAACTTTTTTTGTTACCCTGTGGCGTAGAATTTCCTTAGCTTTAGTTGTGAAAACATCTTGATTTTATCTTGAAGTCTTGTCTATCGGAAAGAATGTAACTATGCAACTGTTCGATTTTCATTTACGACTTACCGTGCCGTTCTTTTTTTTCTCATCTTGTTGTTTTTTGTCCTCCCTCCATTCTGCTCTACTCTAGGTGGGGATGTCTGAGGAGGCTGAACTAAGAGAGTGCAATGAGGCCTTTGAGTCAGAAGAGGGCGATGTTGATCCATTCCTGGAGGACGAGGAGGGCGAGGATGAGGAGGAGACGGAGAGCAGCCGGGAGCTGATGGAGAGACTGCGAGAGCTGGAGGTCAGTCGGGGGCAGGGGGAAGACTTTTGTTATGTTATGTCTCCTACACAAAGAGGAGGGGACACAACTCTCAGACACTGACTGTACCTATCTGACGATGACAAATGCTATGTACAATAGTATATACAAATACACTGATTTACTGAATGTTTGCAAATGCACGCTCTGCATCAACAGCCACAAATCTGCATGCCAGTGCTTGTTCAAACACTGATGCTCATTCGTGGTCCTTATTGTGCCTTTGTTGTGGTGTCGTGGTGGTACCTCAAAATGTGGTGCCATCAAATTTATATTTACTCAAACAGACTATTCATAAATCAGACTATAGAGTGTATTGATTTTGGAACAAAAGAATGTAAACATTTGTTTTTATAGAGGAGTTGTTTACAATTCCAGTGAGGAGATGGAAAAGCTACAGTGTGGCTGAGATAAAAAGTAGTACCAGCTTGCTAGTCACTCACTTCGATGGTTACATGACTAAGGATGAAGGAAGATTCTCTCTGTTCCCACTACCACTTTTTTTGTGAATTTATAGTGCTTGCAAGATGAAAAAAAAAATACAAAAAATTAAATCGATGGTAGGTAGCCTACAAACCTAGACGTACCCTAGTGGCCCAATTACAACACTTTATCCATACAGTTGTGACAGTGCGCAGAGGCAGTTTGAAAGACAACTTATGACTCTGCCCCTAGGATTGAGCCCGATCTTTTGGTCATAGCCAGACTGTATTTTGATAGACTATAGGCAGAAGCAGACTTGTCTGATATGCTGTTAAGGAGACTGCACTTTTCCACTCCCCAGTGGCCCTTTGTATTCTGTGCACATACAGGCTCAGGGTTGTTCACAGTTTCTCTCTCCCCCTCTCTCTGAAATCTGCCAAATCTGTCAGTTCAAAGGCATAAATAAGGCAACTATAAGAACTTCTATATTTTATTGACGAGTATGATGATGACTACTGTTGAGGTAAACCTCCACATTTATGAAAGTATGTATTGACTTGATCAAACTACAATGCAAGGCTATTTATCAAAAAATCATGTCATGTCAGAGGAAGAGTTTAATTGGATTTTACTTGACAATTTGTTTTTTTTCTTTTTTGAAAGTTTTGGCTTCTTTGGCCTTCAAAACCTGCCAACAGACTTTTACAGTAATTAACCTCTTCTGGCCTTCACATTATAGATAAGCATGGTTTTAAGAATGTCATTGCTGTCTAGCAAAAAGTAGATAAAATAAAATAAAAAATATATAGACACATCCCCTCAGGACATAGAAAAGCCTTAAACTTTATACTTTATATTTGATCAGTGTTTGGTTATTAACTGTTTGGTAGCCAAGAAGTGCATTGTCTCTATGTAATGAAATCAAAGATTATGTGAAGCAGCGAAAAATATCGCTGAAGGATCAAAACAGTTTTCTCCCAGACTACAGAGCCCTCCAAGCTACTGTGCTTCTCAGAGGCAGATGGGGTTTTATTTCTTGGACTACAAGTGTATCATACTTGCCTGGTCATACTAGCCCTTCAGTCTACGCTTCGCTTCGTACGAGGGTCTGGAATTCTGGCTATTGAGAAGTAATTGCTTCTTGGAGAGAAGTTTAAATTCAGAGAGATTACAGTAGATCGGCACTTGGCGGATAATATATTGTATTCTCACGGTGCATTTTCAAAGTTTGCCAATTGGCCAGGATGTGATACATCCTAAGTGCATCCTAAGTCCCAGTCGGACTGAAGGGAGATGAGAATCGAACAGAATGGCCAGGCTAGTATACCACAAAAAGTCACATACTCCCATTTTTTTTTTTTTTTTTTTACATTGGCCTATTCTGCCACCACATTTCAAAAGGAAGAAACCTAGATCCAGATTCGCACACAGAGAAGCCTAACTATTTGCCGGACTATTTGATTTTTGAGAAGAAAAACTCAACAGGCCCACCTGAGATCTGACCCTTTTCCACAGCTATCTCTGGCTCTCTCAGGGTCAAGGGTTCATTTCCCATGGAGCTTCCCAGGCAACCAACAACATTAACATTGACATTCCCAGGCAGCCCAAATCACTTCATTACTTTGGAATTCTGTCTTTGGAATGACTAAATCCAAACAAAGCAAGGGGATTCTTAGCAATATGTTTGTCATGGGATACTGAATTGCTGAATGCTGAATTTCAGTCATGGGATGGGAAGCAGTGATGCATGCAGCAATGGTGTTAGTCACTAGCCTAGAGAGTGTGTGTATGGGGAGCGGCCAGTGCGGTTTGAGCAAATGGTCCTCTAGTCCACAAGAGGGCTCTCCTTACTCACAAATACCAGTACCCACCCTCTATGGTGTTTTCTCTGGCAGTGTGTTGTTGGCCTGGAAACACTTTGGACATTTGTATAGCCTTTTGTCATAAATCTTGACTCTCTTAGCATTTCTTGAACCTTCTTTTGTATGTGAGGATAGCTGAAGAGAGTCTAATATGGTGTCCATTGATAGCTTGGTGTTGTTGGTGTTTTTTACTGATTCATGGTATACTGAAATAACCTATTCTGCTCCAGAGGAACTGTTATGATATACAGAAAATTACTGTACATAGCAATTGTGTTTTCAATATGCTAGTGTAGTGCTCTAGTGGTTTTTATTCTCCATATGGACACCATGTAACAATGACAAAGTTGTTCACATTGGAAAAAGGTAGATTCCACAATTCTGGCAACAAGTTGGCAATATCACAGCTCAGCAGCCAATGAAATTAGACCTCTACCTACTGGGCTCCTGAACCGTTTTGATTGGCTGGAATTCAGTATTCCTCAATCCAAGCTCCAGTATGTATGTTTCTCATTTTCAGAACTAGAACTGTGGATGAATTTTGGAACACACATAGAACCGACAGCTTGGTGATGGGGATGAGCTATTTGCTGAACATAACAAAAAGTAGCCCAAGAAGCACTTCATTAGAGTCACTTCAAGACACCCTTAAAGTAATTTCACGGAAAACATGACCATGAAACCAGTGATATAAAGACTAATCTACTATAATCTACTACACCGTAAATATCACTGAATTGCTTGAACACTATAGTCCAGGCACAAATCAAAGGGTTATTACAGTAATCATGAATACAATAATAGTGTGGCTTAACCTGGGTGTTGAGAGTGCTCTGAGGTGTGCTGCAGTGTTTTATCACGCTGCCGTAAAAGCCTTTTCACTAACACAGAGGGCATCTGTGAGGTTTATCATGGTTTAGTGATTCTGTCCTTTTCATAGCAGCGGTCACCAGTGTTTGTGTGTGTGTGTGTGTGTGTGTGTGTGTGTGTGTGTGTGTGTGTGTGTGTGTGTGTGTGTGTGTGCGTGCTTGCGTGTGTGTGTGAGTTATTCTCTGTGTGCCTGTTGAGAGTACGAGCGTTGCATTTCACAGTGACAGATGTCACGGCTGACTAGTTCGCCGCTAATTCAAATCTGTTTTGCTTAACCTTTTCATTTCATCTCTCTCTCTATCTTTCTCCCTCTCTCTCACTTTTTCTTTGTCTCTCTCTCCCATCTATTCCAACCAATGCCTCTCTCCCCAGCTATCCCTTGGTGCTGAATGATTGTGCCAGTGTAATGTTAAGTGCTTGACTTTAAACCTTTTTTGCTGCT
>JAODXP020000012.1:14184613-14369613 GCA_027497455.2 Sardinella longiceps | reverse complement strand
ACACACACACACACACACACACACACACTCATCCTGCCAAGATCCCTGATCTCATGCATGGCATTTATCCCACTTCTGACACCAGCGGAACAAATGTGTGGCTCAAACCTGACCCATATCTGTGCCGAGCCAGAGGTGCTCCCGAGACTTCACTCTGGGCTGACACAACACACACCTCTGCCAGGACAGGAATCTCATTAGCCTAGTTGACGGTGCCTGTCAAGAGCAAACTGCTGCAAGATACACACACACACACACACACACACACACACACACACACACACATACACACTCTTGATGATTCTTGAGGTATTGTACAGGAGATGTTTGCTTGTCGTCATGGCCACCCTGCATTATTGAGTCATCGTGTACGTTTGCATGTTATCGAGGCATTGGCTTGTCAGGCCTCTTTGGAAGTCAAACAGCGCGACTGCAGACGAAAGTCGCCAGCTGTTTTACCTCCACTCAGCCGTCCTGTGAGCCCGCTAATGAGAAAAACAACTGGGGCGTAGCTTTCATTTTTGTTTTCGTTTGTTCACAACAAGGCAGCAACATTGCAGGCGCTGCTTCATCTGCCTATGAAATCAGTGTTGCCAAAGCAGCTCACCCCCCCCCCCCCCACACACACACACACACCCACACACCATCCCCCATACTTCCAATACCATCACCGCCCCCTCTTTCTTCTACGTTCTCTCCCCATGAGACCAGGAGTCCAGTAGAACTCATCTCCGTGTTTGCGGCTGCTATGCATATCCCACTCTTCAGACTGAAATAATAAGAGAGAGAAGGACGGGGGGGAGGAGTGGGGGGCTATAAACAAAGAACTCATCCTGAGCGTCTACTCCCTCTGCTGCTGTACTGCCTGTATTTCTGTGCTCACCCAATCTTCGGCGTTTCATCAGCACCCCACTCCCTGAGTCACAAAGAAAGAGCTGCCGCGTGCCTCTGTTCCGCGCCTGTCACGCGTGTCCTCGTTAACGGAACAAATGTCTCGAAATTAGGGAGGCCGGCTTTGGCGGGAGGGGGAAAACGCTGGGCAGCTCAATCACTCTGCATTAGCTTCGGAGCTGTCATGGTGATTCGGTTAGCCACCCGTTGCTACGGTGATTGTTTTTCTGGAGCGGTGGATGCGACTCGTCGGTGACGGTTATTTGTGGGTCTGCAATTCAGCGGTCCAGGCAATCTGTTATCATCGCGTGTGTGGCTAACCGAGTAATCTTCCTCATAAAAGGGAGTTTTTTTTCCCCCCTGCTCCTGTCAGCTTAGAACTTCCCCTAAGGATGTCAGACTCTTGGGAGAAATATCAATTGTTTTTCCGCAATATGTACAAATTGAATCGAACTGAATAGAATTGAATTGAATGGAAGGATGACACCATTTGTCCAATGATTATGATTTAATTTTCAGCCCTCTGGAAAAAAAATGATAGGCCTTTAAGCCATTGGTTGGTCATCTTCATAGTAGCCAAACTTCAGAAACTGAGGTCTGAAAATCTTTTCCATGAGAATTGCACTGGATTTGGGACATCCTCTAATGCACCTGTTTGCCTAATAAGCCCCATACTAACCAAAGAATATTAAGATCATTATTCATATACAACAACTAACTAACTGCAAATAAACAGTAACTGTAAACAGTAATTAAGACTTAATATTGGAGAAATTCTTAATTAATGGTCTAATATGGGTGTATAATAAACTCTTAAAGAATAATATGTTAATAAGCCATTTGTAATGACTAACAAATGACTAGTGTGCTATCAATATGTTAATAAGCAGCTAGTTAATTGTGAATATGTGTGTGCTAATATCAAATGTTGCCAGAAGGTGGGAAAAGACACTGTACAGTCCATCGTGTTGTGAATGATAGGACCCCACACACAGGCTTTGGCCTGCTTCTGTTAGTGTTGGTATATTTCTCTGACACAGAATGCCCTGTTCTCCGGGCAAGAATTCCCACAGGAAGCCGTGAATATAAGGCCTTGGCTCTTTGATATAGCCAGAAATTGGTTAGGGGTCACTTTGGTTATTTCTTTGAAGTGTGTGACTTCTTGCCTCTCTGGTTCAGTCTGTCAGTTTCTCTCCCTCATTCCCTGGTCCCAATGGCTTCTCTCTAACCTTTGGTCTCTTTTCCCTTTCATTTACTGCTCATCTCTCTCTCTCTCTCTCTCTCTCTCTCTCTCTCTCTCTCTCTCTCTCTCTCTCTCTCTCTCTCTCATCTCTTTCAGTGATGCCCTTCATGTGTATGTTTACTGTACACACCTCCTCTTTTTGTCCTCTCTTCCCTCTGCATCACCACCTTTCTCTCTCCTGTTCTATTATTCAGACACTGCTCCCTCTCTCTCTCTCTCTCTCTCTCTCTCTCTCTCTCTCTCTCTCTCTCTCTCTCTCTCTCTCTCTCTCTCTCTCTCTCCCCCCCCCTCTTGCGCTTCCTTTCTCCTTCTCTCTCTTTCACTCACACAAACACACGCGCACAGTCGTACGCACACACACACACGCACGCACACGCACACACACACGCACACTTATCTGTGGCATTAGTATTCCAGTGGCCTCACATCAGAGAAAAGAAGGTTGTGAGTGGTGGTTGGGGTGGGGGGTGGTGGCGGGGGTGGTGGCGGAGGAGCTTGAAAAGAAGTGAATCTTGAAGTGAAATCTTGATGCCGTTTTTTAATCTAAACAAATTCTGACTGTAATTGCTAGGAGAGTGAAATGGCATTTTCTATTACACTGAATGGAGAAGGAGACTGTCCCAAACTGCCCTCGACTCACTCTGTCAATCTGTCATTCATGAAGTGGATGGATGCATCTCTGACCAGAGATAATAGCACAACCCCCCTCCACACACACACACACACACACACATACACACACACACATATGCATACACACCCTCTTACTGCATCAACCCTCCCCCCCCCCCCCCCTATTGGTTTTCGCTTTTGCCTGCATTTGTTTGGCGACTGCATAAGAGTATGTGATGCTATCTTTTCCGGCCCATGCAATTTAATTACTGTAGGACAGGAGGATTGGACTGAAAAGTGGTCTGTGCGCCTGGGTAAATGCAATTTCTCCCAAGTGTGCTTTTTTTTAATGAAGGTTAGTGAGAGTATGATGGATAGCATTGTAATTGGGGCTGTGAGTTGGTATATATTTGTGTGTGTGTGTGTGTGTGTGTGTGTGTGTGTGTGTGTGTGTGTGTGTGTGTGTGTGTGTGTGTGTGTAGATGTGTGTGTGTGCGTGTATGTGTGTGTACTTTGCATTTTGGCTTTGTCTCCAGTATCCTGGACACTGTATCCTCCAGTGTTTTTAAGAGTTTGTTTATTGGACTCATCCTGCCATACTTTCGCCTCCTATTCCGACTGCCTATTACACAAAGCCAAACCAGTTGGAAGAGTCCATTGCATGTTGTTTTGTATGACAGATAGCAGTAGTCTCTACAGCATCTCCCCCAGGGCAGCTGATTACAAAAGACGGCACTTTCACAAATTAAATTCCATCAAACGCAGCAACCACTTATGCTCAAGCATTCTCCACACAGCTCAATTTATCCCCATCCAGATGGTCCCATTCTAAACGCTTTACCTGCAAACATCTTGGAAGACGTCTCTGCATGAGACAGACAACATGTACGTAATTGGTGCATTTGTTTGACCAAACCTCTCCCACCCATGCTTTTTTTTTTGCAGTTGCCGTCGGTCACTCTTCCAGAGCACAATTTGGACTCCACTGTGACGAGCACAGAGAAGATGGTAGCATCTCACTGCCAGGGGGAAGCCAAGGTGAGCTATCTTCATGCTTTAGGGTGAAAGCTTGCATCAACACAACTGCACAGTGAATGAATGAATGAATGAATGAATGAATGAATGAATGGAATGAATGAATGAACGGACTATTGAATGTATGGATGGATGAATGAATGAATGAACATGGAACACACAATGCACAAACAAGCTTTCACAGAATTTCCATTCGATTGCAATGTATGATTTCTGAGCCACACTTCAGAAAGTGCAAATCTATAGTATGGGAAATTGCTTTTAATGTAAATAGCAATTTATTTAAACACCATGTTCTGCCTTTGCCTTGCAAAATAGTCGCTTATACATCTTGAGACTCTGCTGTAAAGGCTGCATTACTGTTACTTTTTTTGCCACCGCAAACAAACACCATATCGCCTTTTTATTGCAACAAAAGGCTTATTTCTGACATTAATGCCTGTAATGACACAGCATCTCAAAAACATAATATTTGTGTGGGAAATGTTTCCCTTTCACCTGTATAAAATTACAATATTTTACCACGAGCGCTTTGCTAAATATGGCAACAGAAGAGTGCTTTACATTTTCAAGCAGGAACACCTGTTCATGTGCACAACCCCTCTTAATAATTTGTTTTATCAGAATACAGCTCATTTATATCAATTAAAGACAGAAACAAGCTTGCCAAGTGCAAAAATAAACTGCCAACGTTCCACCGGGTGTTCCGAATGACCTTATGTGATTACTGAAACTCACTGAAAACTCCTAACTTTCAAGCCATAGCAATCATCAACTTCTATTCCAGTCATCATCAAAATAATTAGCGGTCTTGTCTGTCCTTGCTTTTTATCTGCCTCGTTTCAGTGGAAGGTTGGTGGGAAACGCACATACATTACAGTATCACAGTCATTGGCACCCTGTTTGATTACTTGATTACAATTCAGTGCTTAATAATAGACCACACAAAATGAAAAACAAGTCGGGGAGCCTGAAACACACTTTTTGCAGTGTCATTTCATCAGATGATTTTTAACACCGTCAACGCCTCTTCACTAAAAAGGCTAAGAAAGTAGTTTGGTTAATTGACTTGACTTGATTGTTGGTTGGGTTTAGAGAAATAGATACTTAAATTTGAAACAGTTGTTATATGATACCCGCCTCAGTTCTGATCAGAGCATCCAGGGATAGAAGGATTTGCTCGGCTGAAATTGGAGGTGTGTACAAAAACATTGATAATTATGACCACCGCTAGCGTAGCAAGCGTAGCGGTCATATAATGATTGTCAAAGTTTTTTTCTTTTTTTAAGTGCAGGGTTATTTGGGTTATTTGGGATGATAGGCCTGCTGTCTCACACCCACAGTGCAGAGAATTTGCAGAACTGAGCGGCGGTCATATTTTGTACCGCCATGCGGTACATCTAGTGTTAGGGTAAGTCTGGGGGCTTAGCATATATATCATGTTGAAAACATGTTATGCTAAATATGATATCTGCTGAAGTCGACACCTTATCATTATTAAAACTAGAGAGTCTCATATCCTTAGCATTCATGGAACTAAAGTAGCACATATCAATACAGTCCGATTCAACTGTAAAAACCAAAACAATGGCAGAACCTTGTATTTCCTTTCCGTAATACTTCTACTACATATGTATTTTATCACATCTAACAGACATGGAATGTTAAAAAAAAAGCCTGTAGGAAGTAATAATAATTAAATTCTGTTGATCTGATCTGTTGATATATGAATAGGCTAAAAGTCAGAAAAAGTTGCTGAACTGTCTGTTGAGCCAGACTTTATTTTGTTGATATATGAATAGGCTAAAAGTTGGAAAAAGTTGTTGAACTGTCTGTTGAGCCAGACTTTATTTTGATTGGTTGACTTCATTTTGATTGGTTGATTTGCTTGTGTGAGTTTGTGTGTGTGTGTGTGTGTGTGTGTGTGTGTGTGTGTGTGTGTGTGTGTGTGTGTGTGTGTGTGTGTGTGTGATACAGCTTTGTTTGGTCTCTTTCAACAGTCTGAAAGCTAGCCAAATGGAGGCTGGAAGAAATACTGAATAACCTTTTAAGATCTAGTGTTCAGCCTTGTGTCTGTCTGGCTAGCAATCAAAATCCAATGCGGTAATAGATCTCACACAGTGACAAAGAGTTTGATGATCCACATGGCTGGTGTTCCTGTTGTTGCTTTCTGCCATCTGCCCCCCCTCCACACTCCCCCTGTTTTACACACACACACACACACACACACACACACACACACACACACACACACACACACACACACACACACAAACACACACACACACATCTTTCTCCTTTTTTCTTTCACTCTCCAATCTCTAATTCCCTTCCTCCACACTCCACTAGCCCCTTCCTATGTAATTCATGGGTATAAAATTGGCCGGTTGTTCAGTTGCTGTGGCTAAGTATCCCCCTTGGCCGAGAATCTCACCTCTGTGCAGTTTTCTCAAAGGCCCCTTCCACATCCTGTCCGCTTTATATGACTAAAAGCTGTGAGCTGTGTTGTAGCCTGAGGAGAAAGTGCGCTCTCCCGTTGACAAATGTCCTATAGCCCTGCACGGGGACATGCACCCCAATCATTGTGGCCCTAAAGTCCTCTGATTGCTTTCTCTGAGTGGATTCGGGAACAGAGATGTCGAATTGAATATAGATTTTTTTTTCTTTCCCTCAAAACACAGAAGACACTCCATCCTTCCCTCATCTCTCTGCCTCTTACTATATAAGCTGAGTGCCCTCTTCTCGCTCTCTGTCCTTCCAGGTCTCATCATCTCCTCAACATTGTTTTCTTTTTAAAATGATCTCAAATGTTTTTCATTCCATCCCCTTACTGTTTTCCCAGCAACACTTTGATGGATGAGTAGATAACACATCCATAGAAGTGTAAATTCCTTTGGAAATCATTCATGACTGTTTTATGAGACATAAGTCAACATTTATACCCAAACTTGCATAGATGTGGAAGGAGGAATGACAATAACTTAAAACAAAACAAAAAAATCTCAAGTCTCAAAGCAGCATTGCTTTTAAACCTGTAACCTGACCATGTCACATAACTGTACATATATATAGGAATAAGTCCAGTGTTAATTATGACACAGAACATGAGCAAACACATAAATGCTTTGTTAAAAAAACAAATGTACTTTGTAATGTAATAATCATATAATCAAATAATCATTCTGCTAACTTGGCTAAACTCAATGACTGTGTTATATAGGCTACTCATCCATCTTGGAAAGTATTACCCAGAGTAAATATGTTAAAGGCACATACTGTACATTTTTTACAAAAGGTACCTACAGTATTTGTAAGTCCAGCGCATAAACACAAATAACTTTGAAAACTCCAAAATATTTAAGAAGGTACATTTAATTCACCACTAAATATAGTCACCTAATTGGGCCCTCATTAGCTTTGCAGCACCTGTATGAAGTAGAGGTTCAAAACTGATAAAGCACTGAATCCCCTCACCACGTCAGAACATACCTTGAGGGAGCAAAGAATCAAGTCCAAACCCACAACTGTCTAATGTGAGCCATCTGGGATCCAATGTTGTAGTCAGCTAGTTGAATCATCATCTCAAACCGTGAATTTTATTATCCTAATGACCTGTTCAGCTGAGACATCTAACACCAGAAATGGATTTGTCATGTTGCCATGCTGTGTCCTTGGGGCTGTGGGGCTAAGCTAAGGTAGAACACACAGCTCTGTGTGAGTTACTAAGTCACAGAAGCCCAGCATCATTGTTTGTACTGTCCCACTCACTCACTCACTCACACAGTTTCCCCAGCCATCTGTCTTAATGCAGTAATCCCCCGAGGGCTCGCAAGCCAGCGATGGCTTTTATTTAAGATATTGGCGTCTTCAGGCTTGGAAGGTAGGAGGCGGGTGAGGGCAAGAGGGCCTGAGTGTGTGTGGTTGTGTGTGTGTGTGTGTGTGTGTGTGTGTGTGTGTGTGTGTGTGTCTGGTTGTGCATTTGCGTGTGTGTGTGGGTGTGTATTTTGCAAAATTAATTGCTTCTTTAATTAAAGATAAAGCCCCTTCCTTCGGATGGACCAACCATGTGAAACCAAAGTAACTCACCACGGTTCACTCCTGTCCTGTTCTGCCCACCCCCACCCCGCCCCTTTTCATTTACTTCCTCATGTGTGGAGGAAGGGTCACCCTCAGAATGACTCTGTATTAATCACCAGTGAGTCTGCTCGAGTGCGGGGCAGAGGATTAGTTATCTGCAAGCCTTTGTGGATGTCTTTATCATTATCATTCCAACACCACGCGGTAGCCCAGCCTCCAACAAAACATCTGTCTGTCTGTCTGTCTGTCGGTGTGTCTGTCTGTCTGTCCAACTATCCAAGTCAGACAACCTCCCTGAACTTATAAAACCTTTTGAGACAAAAGTCACAAGGCAAAAGTCCTTGTTAAGCTCTTTACAGCAAGGTAATTTCATGCACCATATTGTCGAATAACTTTCATTTTATTTATTTCATTATGTAATCGTCCAATTATGTTGCCTTTATGGCTACTGACAAGTGTTCAAGAATCTAATAATCTTATGTCTTTCTATATATTTCTCCTCTCATTATACAGAACACTGGTGATCGCACACAGAATGGTACCCCAAGCCAAGCTCGAGGTCCAGCCACCTCCATGGATGCCCTGTCTCCATTCTTCAAGAAGAAAGCACACATCCTTGAAGTCCTCCGCAAGCTTGAGGAGTCCGATCCGCTAAAGTTCCACCCATCATCCTGCCTCTCGTCCTACCATGACATGGGGGCGTCGCTGTTTCCAGGAGACTTCCATGGGGCCTCCGTCTCCCGTGCTCCCCACTGCAGGCATTCCAGCTCGGACTCCGACATCCACGAATACGCCAGCGCAGACGGGTTGCACGGTGGTTGCCCTTCCTGCAGGCTCCTCACGCAGAAAAGCAGCCTGGACAGCTTGCTAAGAGGCACACCGGGACATGGTGGTTCTTTCGCTGCTGCTGCCATCACCTCCATCTCTCTGCCAGTTCGAGAGGAGGGCGTCGGCGGCCAGGTTTGGGTGGAGACTCACCAGCAGGGGGCAACGGCGGGTACTGCCGATCTGCACTCTGGCATCCCCTCCCTGGAGAGCACAAGCCATCCCTACACGCACAGCACACGGACAGACAGCAGAGTGGTAGGGGGGTCTGAATCTGAGGCGTCAGATCGAAGCCAAGAGCCATTGGATGAAACCAGGAGTCTGCAGCACCACAAGGACAAAGCAGCAGAGAAGTTGTCGCTCCGGAAATCCTTGTCTAGAAGTTCCGACAGTGCCCTCCAAGGTGAGGACGGAAAGCATGTCGAAGCGTCTCAGAGCCAAGATCAAAGTCACATGAGCGGCAGAGCCGAACAGGAGTGCTGCTACCTGGTAGTGGACACTGATGCTACTGTGAAGGACGAAGAATGTGAGGACGGTGAGAAGGTCTGCAATGGGGTCTACTTCTCCTCCAATGAGACGTCTGTATCCAAGAAGGTGGCCGTGGACTCCTATTCCCCGGCTCCCGTGCCGGAGAAGAACAGCTCGGCCACACCGCAGCAACAGCAGCAGCAATCCTCTGGGAAAAGCAAATTTGCACTCAGCCCCACTTCCCCGCCCTCATGCCTTAGCGAGGCCAAGACTGCTCAGGTCTCCTCCCCATCACGGCTGCTCAAGTTCCTCAAGATCCCTGCGATTGGGGAACGACCACAGACTGCTCAAGCCTTGCGCCTCAGTCCCCAGCTCACCCGCAGTTCCAAGATCCCCTGCAGGAACAACAACTACGAGGTCTACCACTCACCTGTTATGTCCCGCAAAGCCACCACCACGGAAAGGGAGAAGGTGTCCTCATCTACGTCCTCTCCCAAAACTGACACTTACCCCGGCACGCACTCTGCACCCACGTCACCCCCAAAGCCGGATGACAACCTCTGCTCCTTGGTCCCTGTGAAGGAAGTAAGCTACAGCAGCCACTCAGCGCCCAAGCCCAGCCGAGCCTCGAAAGGGGCACCTCATCCTTCAGGCCAATCCCAAAGGAACTCACAGAAGGTACCCCACTATGAGAACGTGTCAGAGCTGGCTGCATCCAACGGTTCACCGCAGTTCATTCCCTACTCCGAGCGAGAAGGAGGCACCATGGAGAAACAACAGAGGAGCACGTGTGACGACAAGTTGCTCAGTCCTCCGTCAAAGACTTCAGATTCGTCCGGGGGCACCGGTGACTCCCCCTCGGATTCCTCTGACGAGGAAGAGACCGACACGGAGAGTCCTGTATGGCACAAACCTCACCAACACTTCAGCCTTCCTTCCTCCTCCTCCTCGGCATCCAGTAAGGCCCAGCGAGTCTCCACTTACTCAAGTATGAAGGACAGACCACAGGAGAGAGTCGTAACCGAACCTCCTCAGTCGCAGGCTGCCGAGGTTGCTCAGTCGGTTCAGACAACGATGGGTTCCCGGAAAGGAGAGCAGCAGCCCCCATCACTGCCCAAAAGGACGGTCTCTGCCAAACCCCAAAACGAGACCAGCCATCACCCTTTCAAAGAACGCCTTGCTGCTCTCGGGAAGCTGAAGAGCAACGAAGATCTGCACCAGCCCGTGGATAAGAGAGAAGCACAGTGCAGCGGGGGTAGAGCACCTGCATCTTCTACCCCTGGCAATAATGAACGCAGCAAAACTGCTGAACGACAAGGACAAGTTGAACACAGGCATTCAAAGTATACTGATTCTTTGGATGGTAAACCTTACCCCAAGACTAGCATAGGGAGCTACACCAAGTATCCTAGTACATGCCATGAAGGAAGTCCTAAGTCAGCTGTAGCATCAGGACCTGCCAATAAAGGAGAATTGGAAACTTTCACGCCAAGGGTGTATGTTGCCAAATCAGAAGGCCCGAAGATAAAAATGGGAATGTCATCCTCGACCGAGCCCCCTGTTGTGATGCGTAGCTATGGAAAATGCCAGGTTCCACCAAACCACCACAGCAAGACCTCACCAAGTCCCCAGAGCAGTCCTACCAAGGTGCCATCAAAGTCACCCTCCAAAGCAGGCCAGGCGTCCTCCTACCCTCGAGGCTTGAAGCCGGCTCACGATGACCGTGGTCAGGTTCAGAAACACCCTGCTCGGCCGGAGGACAAGTCCAAGCTCACCGCCGGCAAAAAGAAGTTTGTCCATGCTGAGAGCTTCCCACCTCCTCCTCCTCCCAGGCCTCCTGTGGAAACATCTGCCAGCACTCAGTCTCTGGAGGAGAAGAAACCAATGGCAGCTGTCTCGGGACCGCAGTCGGCCATCGAGCAGAAGGTGATGCGCGGGATCGAGGAGAACGTGCTCAAGCTTCAGGAGCAGGATCGGACCCAGGTGGTAGAGACCAAACAGAAGACCTCCAACGGCATCGCCAGCTGGTTCGGCCTGAAGAAAAGCAAGCTGCCAGCCCTGAGCCGCAAGCCAGAGATGTCCAAGCTCAGGCTTAACATGTCATCGTCCTCATCCTCATCCTCCGCCGCCAACAAGGATTCCAAGGCCGGCCCAAGGAAGGTGGTGGAGAGCCTGAACATCTCCAAGCTGATGGAAAAAGCAGAAGACCTCCGGAAGGCCCTTGAGGAGGAGAGGGCCTATGTGAATGGTGTGGGTGTTGGAATGCCACTGGATCGCTCTGGTAGAGGACATTCATGCGAGGTGGTGATGGACCCAGCGCAGGGACAGCTCTCCCTCATGTACCGCGGAGTCACTGCTGATAACTTCATGCAGCAGTTATTAAACAGGTGAGTGGGTGTTTACTGTATGCAGTCTGACTCACTCAGGCCTTCAGAGCAATTGACCATGAGATGGAAAAAGAAGCAAACATTCTTTTTTTGTCACTGTGTTATGAATAAAATTTTAATTTCAAATTTAGAGTTGCTTCATTATCATGCCAGAGGTTGGTATTTCTAGCTTTTCCATTGCTACTGTATCTCTGCATAGTACATTTGCTACCATTGTTCATTGCATAATGCTCTGTATTGTTTGACATTGTTTGTGCACTAGAAAATAGAATGCCCTGTTCAGACACGTTCAGTTGAAGTAATAATAATAAACGTTTTAAGTGAAAAGAGAGGTGACAAGAGCCCTACAGTATGTGAATACAGTATACATATACAGTACTGTATATATAGGTATATATACTCTTTTCATCAGTGAGATAAAAGAAACATGGTTTTTGTCAACAGGGTGGATGACAAAGGAGCTCCAAGCTTTGGCATGGCTCACAGACGCCTGTCCTTTGATTCCAAAAGATCCCAACCAACATTCCTCCACCAGAGAAATGGCATGAGCCACACAAAGAGCAGGGATGAGATGGACAAGGTAAGAGTGCTCTTGGAATTAATTGATAGTCATTAACTATTTACTTTATTTAATTAATTATTATTTTAATTAAGCAATTATTATTTATTAGTGTTGCATTTTTAGTCACACATGTGGAGTCAAGTCCTCTATCTCTGCGATGTCTGTTCTTTTCACGTAAATGACAATGATAATGATGATAGTTTCAATAAGACTGACATGGAGTTCATTGGCTCTAAAAACATTTTGTTTGTTTCCTCCCGGTCATCTTTAAGGGGCCAGACATGGTAGGTCGTGATGAGGTGATATCCGACGAGAACCTGGCAGAATCCATGAGCTCCCAGCACTTCACAGGTATCACATTCCTTCATTCGCCGCTCAATCTCCTCAGCACCCCTTAATAAAGTGGCCCTGTCGGCCTCTTCCAGCCAGCTTGGCTGTCGCTGTCGCGTCCACGGCACATAACCCTCTGGCCCGCGGCTAAGAACACATCAAGGCCACCATCTCTTGTTAAGTTTTGACACGAATTGTAATTGCGTCTGCATCTGATGGATCTGATCCCTCCAGGTCTGTAGTTATACCTGAGAGAGAGTGAATAAGACCATACTTGGGTGATTGTTGGCTCTGCATTAATTTCTTCCAGAGGGGACGTTTCACCTAATTCCTTCCTGGACTCGCTCCCTAGCGAATATATGGAAGTTGTCTGGTTGTTTTACAAATTGAATGTAACTCTTAAAGTCCTAGTAGACTCAGACAGCTTACATAAGGCGGACCAAGTTGCGACTAAGAATGCAGATTATTCATGAATGTAGCTCTCTTGCCAAGGCTTAGGTGTAATCCAAGTTGTTGAATGAGATTGAAATTGTTCTTGTCATTTGCAATTTTTTTAATTCTTGATATCAGTGCAGCTCAACAATATATATCCTCAGATGAAAAACATGTCTGTGAATTAATTTATTTGGTTCCAGTTTTTAGAAGCAGTTTCTTAAAGTTTCATCATTTAAACTTCACAGCATTCCAACACTCATTTTATGCTTTGTTCTTATATTGTTTTGTCAACAGAAAACATTTTTATTCATTTATTTATTTTTAGTATCACAATTTCCATTATTCTCAACTCTTGTCATGTGTCCAACAGGTTCTGGAGCCTCCATGCGTACGCTGGACAGTGGCATTGGGACATTCCCCCTGCCCGACTATGCAAGCAGCGCAGCAGGCAAAAGCATCCCCAAGACAAAGCCTCATGGGGAGCAAGGGTTTTCTGCTTCCCAAGGGAAACATGGGCCATTAATGAAGGTTCCACGAAAGGCACGTACTCTGGAGAGAGAGCTCTCATCCCTGGAGGAGGTGAACCCATCTGCGCTCTATGGTGGAGGCCTCGAGGGAAAAGGTCCCAGCATGCATCTCTCTAGCACCATCCATGAAGGTAATAGTTGATGGAGACGTCTCATTATTTTGTTAAGCCTAAGGGTTTATTTCCTATCACTACCAAAAAAAAGCATGATTGCATATAGTGGTATTGTCATTTCACTCGCTATATGTTCAAATGTCCAAAATGCATACAATACATCAATTATATGCTTCTCAGCCTTTTAGCTTATTGTGTCTTTGAATTAATTGTACAAAATACAATAAGAGTTTAATTTCCTGTGTACCTGTATTCATTTATTTAGCTGATAGATTTCTCCATTTATCCACACATTTACCTGAGGTGTGGTACTTTAGGTCACTGCATAAACATCCTTTTTTCTTTTCTGCAAAATTAAATAATCTTACAGCAGGGGGACTGAATACACACTTCACATTCATCCCCTCCACAATTTACTCTGTCAGACTCATAATTAAACAACGAAATAGGTTTAGTCCTAATTATCTCATATTAGGGCTCTGGCATAATTATCTCTTATTACCCCAGAAATGACTGTGTTTGAAAGCCATGAGTCATTTAGTTATCCCACAAGAACAGACTGGCCAGTAGGACTGAAGACTCTCTTATTCCATCCTGCAGACATTGATGCCTATGGGGCCCATGTACAAAACCCCCCATCAAAGAACTGGACCTTCCCCAACCTGAAGGGATCCGCCGGTCCCGCAGACGTCTACATTGGTGTCCAAGGAGATATGGATCCATCTGGGCCAGGAACACCATCACGAAGAGTAGGTCATCCATCCCACCTTACAATTAGTCAGTTCATTGACGCTTTCATCTAGTGACTAAGATTACAGTGCCGTGACTGCAGATTGCTTTTGGTAAATGCTCGTAGTCCTTTGGCACTGAGTCCAGCGCTATGATGTTTAGTTGCCAGCCATTTCAACTGAGAGAGTTGACTCACTTCTCCTCCCCCTCCAATAAATGTATTCCATACCACTCAGGGTGTCCTACAAAGGCTGCTGGCACTCAGTGTGTTCAGGATTTATTTATACATATCTCTATATCTCTATAATTACAAGGTGTAGTTCAGTACAGGCACCCTCCATCCACTCAGTCAGAGCGTATGAAATATACTTCTGCATCATGTGAATCCACAGTAAAACACTGTTGTTTTCATAAGCATAATTTCATCAGACAAACACTGTTTACGCTTCAACATAGATTACTGCCTGCTTTCAAATGTGCACTGGTGATCCCTTACAATTATCTGAAGCACAGAACAAACAACATTTAGATTTCATGTGTAGGCCTCTAAGGATGTAACAGCAGCCTGCAGGGTGGTAAAGACACCCTGCCTCCACACACACACACACACACACACACACACACCTCAAGAGACATTCTAATAAGCAGAACTAGCACCCTGGGCTGAACCTCACAGGATCATTTACTTGAAAGCATTTTCTTTGACACTTCTTTCTGGAGCCAGTCATTGAAAACATGCATGGACCTGCTTTGTCAATGTGTTTATTTAGTTTTGTGCCATGCACATCATAATCATAGAGGCGCAATGTGCATACATATGCTCTTAGCTCAACTAGTGATCATGTCATGCTTCTTCAATCCTCCGGTCTGTTGATATACTCATCATGTTCAATCTGTCTGTCTGTCTGTCTGTCCATCTTAGAATAAAAGGCCTTTTTGACGTAAATAATTTGCGAAAGCCCTGAATTGAAAAGGGCGCATCCCCTGAGTAAGATAGCTCTCTGTCACTATACCTTCTGGGTGGATGGCAAGGATGAATCAGAAGTCATTTGTCTGTCAGGTTTTGTGTGGGAGGTTAGGAATGAAGCTGAAGGGGGAAAAAAACACACACTGTGTGTGTGTGCCATGCTGTATGATTTCTCCATGTTTCTTACTTTCAAGCTCACACACAAAAGGAATGTGTGATGTGAATGTGCATATTCACCTACACCCACACCACACACACACACACACACACATACACAAACTGCATCCATATACGCACATGCATTTCCCCAGACATTTTCTGCACAAACCAGTCACAGCCTGCCCTGGGCCCACTTGTGGGATATTCTGAGATGTGCATTCATCCACAGACATGGCACATCAAATGAAGTCATCATCAGCATGCATCATTCACATTGTGCGTCTGCGTGGTAGTAGCCTCCTCCTTCAGCATTACTTATCAAGTCACACTTTTCCCTGTGTGTGTGGGGCACTCACACTTGTGACTAAGCGAGCAGAAGATGGAAGATGGGAGGATGCAGGTGGGAGAAAGATGGGGAAAAAGAGAGAGAGAGAGTGTGTGTGAGAGAGAGAGAGAGAGAGAGAGAGAGAGAGAGAGAGAGTGCGAGAGAGAGAGAGAGAGAGAGAGAGAGAGAGAGAGAGAGAGAGAGAACACCTATAGCTAGAGGTGACACTCATTATCAACACGACCAATTTCCTGAGAAACCAGAACAGGTGTTGCCATGGAAATGATGCCAAAAAAAGAGAAAAGTGCTGTATCCATGGACCACTCTTTCAAGCTCGCTCTCCTCGCAAGTTCTCCACTCTCCCTCTCTAGTAATGCTCACTCTTGTACATGGAAGAAGGGTTGTGGTGGGGGAGCGAGGGGGGTTGTGAGCAGATGTTTGGTTCAATGGCAGTGGTTCCTGTTTGTCAGGAATCTTGTAATTCCCAAGGTCTTTTTTCAGGCATAACATGAAGACCTTCACAGACCTTCACTGTCATTGTCAACATTGTCAATGTATATACTGTATGCTTTGATACATGTACATTTCTAGACCTTCAGAATGTGATATTTTTGTATCACCATGAAAAAATCATGTCACTGCAAAGAATTTTGCCCACATCCACACATGGAATATATTGCGTGGCCATGCACTGAACATGCTGTTATGTCATACCTAGCCACTTCATGACACATGTATGTCTGTGTTTGTGCTGTGTTTTAGAAACAGGGCCTGCCCCAGGCACCCAGAGAGGTTGATCCCAGTGGCCTCCCCATGGCCCCCCAGATGGGACTGAGTAGGAGGGGGAAGAGCCGGATCCCGGGCGGGCCAGAGGTGGGCAAGGAGGGGGGCCTGGAGCTGGTGAAGGAGCGCCCGGACGACATCCTGTCCCCAAGCCGTCCACAGGCCCTGGAGACGCCAGAGTCGCTGAGTGACTCTCTCTACGACAGCCTCTCGTCCTGTGGCAGCCAGGGCTAGGAGCTAATTGGCCACCCTACCCAACCCCACCCCACCCCACACCACACCACCCCGCACTCCTTACCCTTGCTAGGATGCCCTAACTAGGCTGTTCTCCGATCAGTTTGGGCCCGCTGAGCGCTGTGAGAGATCGGGGGAGGGGGAGGAGTGAGATGGAGGTTATGACTGATCCCAGCTCAGCTGTTGTGCGGCAAACATCCAACAGACTGTAGAGATGAATGAATGAATGACTGAACAGACAGAGTTTAGGGCCTTACTCAAACAGGCTCTGCCATGGACCAATTTTGACAGAATTTCACTTGCGAAAGGCTGGGACATACTTTCATCAGTGAACTCTCACTGGACTCAGTGCTCACAAAAGGTCAAAGGTCAAAAGTTCAGATCAGTGTCTGAACTTTCATCATTATTATCTCATGCATGGTTGATCAGTCCCAGTCGAGTTCTGCATCTTGTAGTAGTAATCCACAGTGTTCACTCGACCAAAAATGTGCATGACATTCAGCAGGTTTTCTTGTAGAGGCTGCAGGCTTTCTTTGCCTTTTTTTCCTCTCACACTGAAGCCCAGTGAAAGGCATCTCCACGTGAAATATGTCCCAGCCTTGTGAGTTCAAGTGGAAAACAAGAGGCGATGGACTGCTTCCAGGTCAGCTGATGGATTTCTCTGAGGAGAAGGGGACTGAAGAGAGAAGGTGGCGGAGGTGGTCTTTGTCCTCCATGATGCTAGTGACTAGTGCCCTCTTAGGTGAATGTGGGCGGGCGTTTGCCCTCGTCCTCCTCCTCCCCCCCCCCCTTCCTTGTTAATGGCCCACAACACTGTGGACCTCTGCCCTCCTGTGTGGGTTGTCAGTGACATAACCCACTTTCCGCCTACACACACACACACACACACACACACACACACACATCAAACACAAGCCTACTCTCTGCTGGACTGCTGAGCTTATGTTGATATGTTGATGCTGACACAACCCCCCCCCCCCCCCAAAAAAAAAGGAACGTTACGGAACTCAAAAAATGCTCACTCCTCAGGTGGCCAGATGGACAGAAAACACACACACACACACACACACACATAGATCACTCCCACGTGTCCTCCTCCTCACTTTAGCTTATACAAGCCCTGCAAACAGAAACACACCTACACATGCAAACACAAACATACAAATATAAACACATAGATGATACCCAAAAAGACAAGATGTCATAGTTGCAGAAACAAAAAAAAACTTACAAATCTTACATCCTTTTGGACAGCAAAGCACCTTCCACAGCTTCGGGAAGCATTGCCCTTTGTGTAGCCAGCATTTTTGAATAGAGCATCACTTCCACCATAGACAGCCTTGGTTCTTGCAGTCTTGTTCCGAAAATGATCAAATGTGTGTCAAATCTACCACAAAGCTACAGTATGTCATGTCATGTTCAGTCACCAAGATATCTTGACTGCCAACAGCTACAAAAAAAGCAACATTTTTTGCTCACTGATTTTAAAATCAATTCCTTTTTTTTTTTTTTTGTTTAGTTTTTTTTTTTTTTTACTAAATTAACTTTGTATCTTGCCATTTAATAATCACCCCAGTGATGGAATGCATTGGATTGTGATGATAACGGACCACTGGGTTCAAACTGTGAAGAATATGATGAGACTATTCTTCTTTAGACCCATATCATGAAAATTCTTCAATAGCACTAAAGTTGCTCTCTTTAGCCGAGCGAGTTCAGGAACGATTCTCTCCCTATCAAAAGCCACAAGGCTGTACAATAAGACGTCCTAAGTAATGCCAAAAAAGATTCCCAATGGACCCAGGCACCAGTAAGAGCAGCAATCCTATTGGCCAGGACAGCAAGCCTTCGATCGACTCTTTGATCTAACGCTCACTGGAAGTGCCAATTCCAGCAAACATGTACCGTAAGCACAAAAGCAATGAGGGACTGTATAGCAATGCTCTCAACACATTGACTCAGCCCTTAAGGAAACATTGGACAGTTCAATGTCTGTCTGAAATGAAGGCATTTAGAGATTTCAGTAGCTTGGCATTGTGCAGAAAAAAAAACTAGCAAAGCCCAAGCTGAAAGATATATCCGAAAAAGGTTCTCACCACAAGACCGTATACGGTTTTTTAGGTTGTGTGTCTAGTCATAAATATTGAAATATGAGCACAGAGATTGTGCATGCATTTCTAAGATATCATACAACCTATGAGATGACAGCTTGAGTTAAAAGCTGCATTCACTGACAAAACGCTGATGAGCAATATTGGTGTTTGTATAGATGCATAGTGATTTTGATGTACAGATTAAACAAAAAAAATGCCGTTGCGGTGGAAGAAGCAGGCATAAGAGCACTACAGACATAATTAAGATGTGACACAGAAGTCTTTATGATAGTCCCTGAGACACATAAGGACTTTGTTAGTACTTGTAACCCTCCAGTAAAATCTGTGATTTTTCCCCTGCTGAAAAATATGAGCAGATATACTAAAGTACAACATCCACGTGCTTCCAGTGGCGTCTCACTAACTGTTACGTGAAAAAAGTTTTGATATCCGTATACAGCAGAGACAGGGGTTTCTACAGTTTTGCCTACTCGTTCACTAGGACTCCTTATCTGCCCACCCCTTGTTTCCTTGATATGAAGATGACTGCGTACTAGTAATACAGACGGACAAATCCAGAGGTGACCGGTACTGGATCACTCTTGAGAAATGTTTCCTTTCATCCGTTCCCAGGCTTCATCCTATTGCTTTCTCCAATGGATTGTCTTTCTGACAAACTCTGCCATTCTTCTTTACTTTTGGTCCATCTAGCAGTGGTAGACTGAGGGCATGAGGAGCTGTTATAGGCTACTTCTGATCCAGTCCTTACTCCTAAACTTTTAGCTCGTACATGATAAAGCCCGCTCCAAGTGACATGATGAAAGTGTTTTCTTTTTTTTGCCACGTTTAGTGGCATCCAGAGTGAAAGCGACAGACAGCTGTAGCTTTTTCACTCCATTTTTTAATATCTCCAACCACTTTGGTGGATGACAGAGGTCCCAGGTATAGCCCTGTAGTCAAAGACCCCTCCCCTTAAATCAACATCAACTTATCATTAAGATCTCTTACAGCTTTCTTAGACTGCTCTTCTCCATGTCTTTCTGCTTCATGCTGCTTTTAACCTTTAGAATCTCTCTGTAGCCACTTCCAGCTTCTCGGATGCCATGTTTTCCCTCCAGCTTTCAGAACCATAATCTTTAGACTTGCTAAAGCTGTCTTTTAGGTGTCCTCATCATTTTCTTCCCTGACCTTCCGTGTAGCCAGCATTTTTGAATAGATTGAGAGGTGTCTTTGCAATACAATGTCACCATGATCGCACTGACCAGGACAAAGCGGTATATCATATGTTTGCCATACCTTTCTTTTCATTTGGTTTCCTTTTTTATACTTGCGACTCAGATCACAATGATATGGGGTGGTTGCAGCTTTTTATATTTATTTACTTTATTTATTTTTTTGGCGGAATTATACTAGTATAAAACTGTTCATTGTTGTCATTGTTGTTGTCGTTCCTGTTAATGTTAATGGTGTTGCTGTTATAAGCATTTTTATTCTTACTGTTATTTTTTTACTCTTTGATTTGTTTTGCTTCATTCTGTGGAATGAAGTTTTTTTTTCCTAGCAAGGTTTTGTCTTCTTTGTGTATGAATCTGACCAGAATATTCTCATTTGGATTTATTTTGTCTTGTAAATAGTATTCCAAGGTGCTATGTACATAGCATTTCCACCAGAAACAAATGAAGCCATAAACAGCAATGTATTTTAAGGCAGTCAAATCATGAAGATGAAAAAAAAGTTAATTTATGGCTTAATTGAAAACCCAAGAAATAAAACCCTTTCTCTCAATTTCTTGGATCCCTTTGCCTATTTTGTTCATCAAAAAGAAAGCCTGAATGAAAAGATAAGTTGCTGATTTTTGTTGTAGCTGTGGTAACTATCACTGAAATGACTGTGAACTGTAAAGAGCATTCAGAATTTTAATTAAGGTAGCTGGTTGAATATTTTTTTGCTTTCCTTGTTTCTTTTCTTGTGTACTCTTAGTAAAATAGTGAAGAATGACGCCTGTAGTAAAATGGCATGATAAAGAAAGTATTGCAACGGTACAAACATACAACAAATGTACTGTACAATATGTACTACAGTAGATGCAATTGCTGCCTCCAAAGTGTTTTGAAACACTGTGGCCTGCTCCTTTGTTGCCATATGTATAGTGTTGAGTTTGTGTGCAAGAGAAAGTGTGTGTGTGTGTTTGTGTGTGTGTGTGTGTCTGAGTGAGTGAGAGAGAGAATTAAGGACAAAGACATGAATAAATTGTCATGTCTTTGATTGTTCGACATTTACGTCAGCTGATTCACACCAACTGTAAGTTCCTTTACTTTCAACCACTCATGTTCCAAGTCACTGGAATCGACTCTCTCAAGAGCATTGTCTTCCCTCTCTGTATTCTCTAGCATCCCCCTCTCAATGAGATCTTGGTGGCTGTGACAGATTTCTGTGTGCCAGGCCCATTATGACTTCTCACCTACATCTGCTTGCTCTCACACCATTATACACGGCTCATACAAAATGTGCTGTCCTTGTTGCCTTTGTGCTGTAGACATCCAAGGCATATTCTTCAGCTCTGTGATAACAGCAAATGAATTCATCTTCAAAATGTTATGAAGAGACTTGCAATATTTTGCAATATTTGGGATGAAGGAGACTTTTTGTGGTACATGCTTAACATTTGGTAAGACTAGGCATGAGAAACACTAAATTGATGAAATGGAAGGATTTTCTCAGAGGTCTAACAGCAGACAGGATTCAAGGACAGTTGTCACATCCATATATTTACTGGGTTTAAAAAATACAGTGAAATTGTGCTGTATAGGGCCAGGGAGGGAGAAATATTTTGAAACTAGTAAAAGTTCTTATTTGATTCCTGAGACAATAATGATGGATAGAAAACAAATAGTTTAAAACCACAGCACTGACTTACACTATGAGTTAACCCAAACCAAGACCCCAGTCCTTAGACTTCAATGGTCAATTAAATTCCATAGGAATCATATGGAAATGTATACAGTCCTTGACTACTAATGGTAAGTCGTCAAATTTGAAGAGCAGTTAATCAGTTAATAAGGTCTACCTTATGTTATCTAAAACACAATGCACTGTTTCAAAACAATGTCTGTAAGAGTAAGGACGCAGGTCAAAAATTTTTACCATGATGACTGAAAGAACAATATTACAGCGCACATCACTGCTTCGCGACTGAGGGGGATAGCAATTCAGTTCGTTTACGCACAGCTACAGTCAGCATCATGAACTGCGAGGGCATAGCTACGTACAAGTTTACACCGCGTTCTCTGGAGAGCAAATTTGTCTGCTGACAGATGTTCTTATGTGCCTCAATGGTCATGACTTAAATTCTGCATGCTTTTTTCCTTTTTGGATGATTACAAACCAGTGAGAGCGGGATATTGGATGGAGTTGGTTGAAAATGCGATCGTTTGTTCTGCTCGCCTGTTTGTGTGGATGCGTCTTGGGCTCAGGTAAAGTCGCATTTTCTGAAAAGTCCGTGACATCTGAGTTTTTGTTTTGGAATTTTATTTTTAGTTCATACATAGTAGCTTTAAGGAGAGTAACTTTTTGGATTTTGTACACGCAGTTTAGCTCTTCAGTTTTTCCTTTAAGAAGAATGCGCAATTACGCACACTATTTATACTCTTGATTGCCATAATATTGGCTATTCGTATTGAATATATGGATTATCAATGTTGATTTAAAAGGAACACAGACAAATATTAGCAGTGTCCACTACATTTCATTTTAATATTGTTCCCTTCTTCGCAACTCCTCAAAATGCATTTGCTATTGACACGCTATTACGCACTACCTTTCACGTCCGTAAACAAATACCCATACGACTTGATCAGCAGGACAGCTGTTCTTAGGATACAATAAGTTATTTGATGACTTTTTAAGTTTTAAGTGATGTTATGGTTTCTATTCATCTAGGCAATATTTTGGTACATACTCGCAGCAGGCAAGAATTGGGCATAACGTGATTTTCTATCACCATCCAACCACAGAAATGTCTTGATAGAACGTTCACCATTCAATGTTCACACTACACTTTCCAGATAAATTCGAATCAGCGCCGCTCGGTCACGTCCTGGTCCTAAACACTTATTTAAAATCAATGAGGTAAAATTGTCTAGTTGTTCATTAAAGAGATGTCTATGTATCCACGGAGGTTTCTGCACACTGCCTGGAAACCAGATCGAAAAGTTAAAGGACAGGGATCGATGCCACTGAATCAGTGAGAGGTAGCATTTCTGATCAATGACAAGCAAAGCTGGTGAATCCCAAACATCCACCGAGCCTATTTAGTGTCAAATTGTGCGGCAGATTCACTGGTAAATTTAGTGATTTGGCCGCACTGCAGCGACAGATAAAATGTGCCTTTCAAAGCCATCCTCCATGGATGCGGTCTCGGTCGCTATGGTGTGTCGTGCCTTACGCCCCCAAGTCAGTGAGGCATAAGATATTTTTGCTCTGATGATGAGTAATTCTACGGAGGCAGACCATAACAAAACCTAGACGGTCTATTGGAATAAGAAGCCAGACCAGGTTCAGCTCAGCACTCTTGGGCTTTGCGCACCTCTCTCTCTCTCTCTCTCTCTCTCTCTCTCTCTCACACACACACACACACACACACACACACACACACACACACACACACACACGCACAAGATGCACCTTTGATTTAGTCATTGAGTTTTGTTGGTGGTGGTGGTGGTGGTGTGATGAACTGTACCAACGTTTTTTTTTTTTTTAAGTTAACCGCTGAAAGTTTGTGTTTAAAATGATCTGTCACAACTACAGTAGTGTTAAGACAAAGAAAATGGCGCCCTCTAACGGATAGTTTGCGTTCTGGCTGTAACAATATTAAGAAAAAGTTAAGAGGGTTTTGTTTGAATTCATCAGCTGAATCTGTATGATATAGCTGAAGAGATATTTTGCTAGATTTGTCAAAGAACCACATGAAGATGCTTTACTATTACAAGTGTCGTGTTTTCCTTGTATCAGAACTTTCAAATTTTTAGATGAAGGGATCTTTGGGAAATTCCACTTTTTTCAATTTGACTGGTAGCAAATGCCTCTTCCAAAACCATGGATACCTACTTGATATGAAGAGTTCAGATGCAAACCCCCTAAACACCATTTTTGTGAAAACTGAGTTAATGATATTATGTGAATCCCGTATAAATCTAGAATATGTAAATGAAATGTTTTTGTGAAAAAATAAAATAAAACCTGCTCCCCGCCGTGTCTAAAATATCTGTTTACAATCAAAACACTGTAAACGCCTGATAAAAAATTGCCTTTTTCTCAAAAAGTGGTCAAGTGGAGTTAGGGGGTTTTGCATCTGAACTCTTCATATATTATTGTCATTTTTCACATACATTCCAGACTACATTGCAATACAATACATTAAAAAAAAAAAAAAAAAAAAAATCCAAAGTTGAACCTTGAGTTCTTTAACAAATTCCCAAAGACCCCTTTGTCAATTGTATGTGTATTTTTCAACTGTGATGTTGAGCCGAGAGTAACACCAACCTGTTTGGGTGCTTTGTGGGAAGGCATCCCAGTGTGTGAGCGTTGTGTGTGTGTCTCAGTCTGGCCAATGCAGATGCAATGCTACCACTGTGAGGAGAGCCTGCTGGACAATGACTGCTCCTCACCTAAGTTCATTGTCAACTGCACAGCTAACATCCAAAATTCCTGTCAGAAGGAGGTGATCCACGGCCAAGATGGTAGGCCCAGGAACATTACAGATGTAATATTATGCACAGCCCATCTCCATCACATCTCTGTGGGATAACAAAAAGCCAAAAAAGAATACAGCAACTGTACGCTGGCCTAACATCAGTTAGGAGCCTTAGCATCAGTATCACCCCAATCATGTTAGCAGCACTGTTGTTCTTGATGCTATTGGTAGGTGTGTAGCAGGTAGAAGGGGTGAAAGTAGTTTCAATTTCTTACCGGTACTACAAATTTATCAACACTTTTTCAGGGGTATTTTTTATTTTATTTTATTTTATTTTATTGTGGGCCTATGTGTATGGTAGGCCTATATGGATGTACTGTATGGGGTATCCCCAGACATCCCAACCTGCTCATCGCTCATTTCCAGTGCCATATTGTTGATATATGTGTTTTTACTTAATCAACATATGTGACTTATTTTTTATATGGGTTTTGGTATGTAGAAAGCCTCTTATCTTACCACTACTACGTACCACCTGTCAATCTTATACCTGTACTTAGTATAGGTGCGTATAGGCTTACTTTCACCCCTGGCAGGAAGGGACCAAATAAATGTACTAGGGGTCCTGACAAAGTCCCAGTAAAAGCTCTGGATATTTAACCTACAGAAGGTTGAGTTTTTGAAGATTGCCTGCAAGTTTGTTTCATTCTCCACCAGTCACCCAGAAGAGAACATTAGTGTTTCCAATTAAGTACTCTGAAAAGAAATAAATTAGGTTGTGAAATGGTGATCAACTGAGCTATTGTGCTTTTCAATGGACTTCTGAAATGTATTTTTCTTTGATAACACTTCAAACACCTAACATATTCTTCAAATAAAGGTTTAGATTGTTTTATGCTGTAGCCAAAAATGGATTAAACTCATTAAATGTTTCTCCCTAATGGGTTGTTGGCAATGCCGCCTGGCACACCAGCTTGCTGCCAGTAGTAGCGTCTTGTTGCAAGTTCCATGATAAAATTGTGTCAGGGTGTAGATGATTTAGATCAAAGTTGACATTGTTTCATTGTTTGTCTACTAAGACTAGTTTTTATATGATTTGCAAAACAACACTTGTCCCTCCTTTTCTGTTTGTCTCCTGCTATTTTTCGGGTGTTCAGCCTTTGATGGGAAAATGATTTGGAGATGAGATGGAAAGTGAGTTGAGTTTGGAAATAGTCAGAGGTTGGATGAGTCCTAAATCCCATGGACTTGGGTCCCAGTAACACCCTTTTGATTTTGTTGTTTTGAAAGTTGCGATTGTTTCATAGTATTAAAAAACTATAGTTTGTGAAATTTCCCTTGAGTTTAAGATGCCAAAACGTTGAAACACATTTTATATGTCACCAATAGGGATCAATGGGAACCGTAAGAGAACATTTCAAAACGTTGCAACCGCTGAACTTCTATCTATTGTCTCCTTCTTCTCTGTTTCTCCTCCGTCTCTGGTAGGAGTGGTCACCTACCGCAAACAGTGTGCCTCCTACAGCACGTGTCTGATCACCTCTGCCGGATACCAGTCTTTCTGCAGTCCAGGGCGCAGGGGTTCAATCTGCATCTCCTGCTGTAACACGCCACTTTGCAACGGTCCCCGGCCCCCCCGGTTCAACCCAGCACCACAACATGGCCCACCAGATCCCAAGTTTTTGTTGCCACTGGCTGCTGTTATTGCAGGGTTGCCACCTCTCCTACTCCTGTGAGACAGACTGGCCCACATTGAAGGCACAAACTACTCTGCGATTGTCGATTGAAATAAAAACATGAGCAACAACAGAAAACACACACACACACACACACACACACACACACACACACACAAACACACACACACAAACAACAAAATCCTGTTCCTAGTCTGAAATGTCTTTTTGACATTCTTGTGGTGTCTCATCAGATCAAGATCTTTGGAAGGCAGTGCTATGGGGAACTTGCAGAGATTTGACAGAGTGCTTTTCTGGAATCCAATATCCGTTTTGAAACATTTTTACACCACTGGTGGAGTTTTTTTTTTTGGGGGGGGGGGGGGGATACAATCAACTGGATGCCATTATCACACTGTAGCTTACTTTGCCTCAAGACAACACTACTGCTGCGAAAAATATGCTTTTCATGTTCACCACACTTCTTGAAATGGCCAGAGACAAAACACTGCATTCTATAGGTTTCTGATTATAATTCTTATAGGAACTTATTCAGGCTAAAAGCATCATAAGATTTAATGGATGTTTCCCATTTGTGCTCTCTGAACATCACATAACTCATGACTCATGAGTCTTTTGATAGAGACAATGTTGTTATATTAAGAAAAAGTTGTCAGCGATGTCAGAAATTGTTTTGTGTACAAAAAGGTTCTTGGTGAATTCTTAACTATGTCTCGTCACATGTTTACCAACAAGACATATTTTGTTTGAAGGAAATATGATGTCATGAATTGTGGTGTAAAAATAAAAAGAAATATGTCTGCTGAAAACGTTCAATGAGACTCCTGGCCTCTGGTGACACAGTAACGGATTGTTTGGGTTAAAGCAGAACACAGAGGTATCCACTTTTAATAGACTTTCCCAGGCACATGCCAGATTGTATTCCATGATTGTCATTCACTGAACAATGAATAATCCCTTCCCTTAAAACACGTCTCGCAACAAGGCACGATTACTGTCTTTAGGCACATTTGCAGCAAAGGCTACTGTACAGCAGAGTGAAGACACCATGTTCTATGGCAGGTCCAGTAATTAGTACTAAATCACTCAATTACCTGGTGAATAGAAGGCCTTACAGTATAACAGTGGTACAGGGACATCTTCATGAAGTGTACATACTGTGCATGTATAGGTATGCACAAGCATGTATAGTCCGGGATGCATTCAAGTATATGTCTTTGGGAGAGGCATACAGTATGTTTGAAACCATTCCAAAGGCTTGAGCCACAATTAAGTATCGGAAATCGATTGGACATTCAGTCCACAAAACTTTGGCTCAGCAGCTACTACAATGAGCTCAATACAGAGATGCTCCACAGCATGGCTTGGCTCCAATTTAGTCTTTTCAACTGGGAGTGCTAATCCAGTGTCTCGCTGGTCCAGTGGTCCGTATCAGATGTCTTTGTGCATCCAGAAGATGGCCATGCCTTTGGCGTCTCGGTACGGAGTCACATCAAGCGTCTGAGTACAAGGAGGTGAGGCCGTCTGCTGGGAGATGCAATGCGATGGTGGTGGGGGTGGTGGAGGAGGAGGAGGGGTTGTAGGACTATAAGCAGAAGGCAAAGAACCAGGGAGAAGAGGAGGAGGAGGAGGTGGTGGATTAGTAGGAGCAGAAGTGACGGAGCCAGGAAGGGGTGGAGGAGGAGGTGGTGGATTAGTAGGAGTAGAAGTGATGGAACTAGGAGGAGGTGGTGGATTAGTCGGAGCAGAAGTGATGGAGCCAGGAGGAGGTGGAGGAGGTGGGGGTGGATTAGTAGGAGCAGAAGTGATGGAGCCAGGAGGAGGTGGAGAAGGAGGTGCCCGGCAAAACTTGTTCAGGAGCTCTGCGGGCATGATGTTACCGAGGTTGCCCACGTTCTGCACAGGTGTGGACAGCACGTAGCCCAGGTGCGCATAAAAATACTGCTGATCATGCGTGGTCAGACACAACCGTTTGTAACCCATCTTGCGTGCATACGCCTCCACCCCTTCCATTAGCGCCCTCCCAAACCCCTTCCCCCTCTCCGCCGACGTCACCACCACTGACTCCACGAAGAGACTTCGGCGGCCTAGTACTCGGGAGAGCCGGGCGTGGCCCAGCAGGGTGTCCGCTGTGCCCGAGTCCGGCAGCTGACGGCGCAGCAGCAGCAGACAGACGGGAAAAGTCGGGCAGGACTGACGCAGGGAGTGGACACGGGCTCCATGGCTCCTGGTCCACTGGGCATTCAGGAGCTCCGCGCATGTGTCCACCAGCTCCCAACGCTGGTGAAGCGGGACCACATACAACTCCCCGTCACTCCTGCAGGGTGGGGTCATAGGTGGGTGAGCATGAAGACGGGCAGAGGAGACCATCACAATCATTCTTTCCCCAGCTCTCTCTCTCTCTCTCTCTCACACACACACACACACACACAACCCCAATACAAAAACTCATGCACAGACAAAAACAGCAGTTTCTGAATTCATTCATTATTCAATAAAGTTTTGAGACTTCCACTTATCAAATAAAACGTAGGTCATGAATGGTAGATAAATAAATAGATAACATTTAATAAACAATTGACATAAGCCCCGTGCATAGTTAAGAGTTAGAGTTAGACATAACGAGTCAAACCACTAACGTTACCGTCACGAAAACTTCTGACGCTCTTGCTGGCCATACAAGCCCGTGTTTTAACAAAACCAAATAAGGAGATGAGAGACCTGCAGTTCAAACCACTGTCAACCCATGTTATGCTATAGGTTAATAATATTACAGGCTATTAGACTAATTTTAAACCCGAAGTATTCAAACCTTCGACACACGTGCGAAGTGTCAGCAATATAGCAATTTTGTAAACTTATAATGTTGCAATAGCTAACGTTAAACCTGAAAGTTAGTTGCTTGCTGCTCTTAGCTGGCTAACCCGGCGGCATGCTAACGTTAAAATAAGGGAGATTACATACATTGAGGTCCGAGTCTCTTTCATGCACACAATCACAGTTCAACCGTAACATTACGCCGTAGATTTAAGGATTGTCGTTGCTTAAGCCAAGTTAAAGTTACTTTTCACCATCTCGCTGGTCGATTGGCATAGCGTCAGCTGTCTTCTTTCACGTTGTCATCTGTCAACTTTTTTTTACTGTCTATGGTAAACACCAGAATTTCTTGAATGGAGACGACGACGACCTCTAGCTTCAAAATTCAAGACAAGCTTGCAGTACTCCAGAAACATTGTGGGAAAGCATATTGCCATCTAGTGGACAAAAGGAGACTTTCTACAGTAGGCCTACTATCTCTCCAAGCATTAGGCCCGTGTCGTGTCCCCTGTAACAACACGCTGCTGCATCAAAGTTGGTGATATTATTTTCCCACAGTGCCACAGAGCTTAGCCTTGGCCTACAAGTTGACTAAAATCTTAAGGCTCTCATCTCACCTCATAAAGATGTAATAAAGCAACAGAAGACACTGAAGGCAACATTTATTATGGTTTTTATTATGTTAAATACATTGGGACCATTAGATACATTCTGTTTTTTCCCCACACAACTCCTTTAATATGTCACAATATTAGGCTACTTGACTGTAATGGCATTATTTGTAGTATACTAATGTGTGTTGATTGACTAAGTGTTCATGTGCATTATTATTATGTGCCACTTGACACATCTGGATAAATAAAGTCTCAAGAAATAATAATAACATAAGTAAAATGCAGAAAATAGATAGAGATGAAGGCACACTTGAAGATTCCAACATGATTAGGCCTACGCATGTTTCCAAATTCAAAAGAATAAGATAAATTGTCTTTGGCGTGACTACCACAGAAGCCTGTCAATCAGCATGAAAATCAATGATTCGGTGTTTCCCCTCCTAAATTCTAGAAAGTCTCACAGTCTTCCTGTGACCATGAGCCATGGCAAACTTGTGCTTATTCATACATCTCTGTCACATCCTCAATGCAGATGTCCTCAGCATCATTTGCTGGCTTTGTCTGTGTGGGAGCAGAAAGACATTTTAGAGAGTACTGTAAGATCTGTGTTCTACAGATCTGAGTGCTATTTATGCCATAGTTTTGCCAAGTTAAAAAAAAAGAAAAAAAAGATAGTATCACATACAGTACCTTCACATGGGTAGGGTCATCTCTCTCCAGAAGACTTTTGACTCGTATATGAGGTTTAGGAATTGGTGGAAATATAATCCTGAAAAGATTAAGCAGTTGTTTATAATCAACTCCAATTAATATTAGGCCACTGTATGTTCCTGAATTGTGCAATAGTGTCTGGAAATGTCGAATTGATAGTGATAGCATCAAATTGACCACATCCTCTTCTCTGTCACTCACTCTGACAGGGAGTAATACCTCACTGTACTGTACCTATGTAGCTTAAAGAACACAAGCAGGAAGAGCAACAGAACCATGGGTAGTCCAAGGACGATGGCCAGAATCATCACAATGCTATATTTCGGTTGGGCTGGAATCTCTGGTAAGACACAGGCATGCATAACAAATAGGAGACAGATGATTAAAGACTGGAATAAATACAATTATTTGATTTGTGTGTGGATGACAAGGAGTGAAAGCAAAATCTTATTTGAAACTCATAGGTGAACTCATATGAGAGCTTTGCCATCGGTACCGCCTAACGTGCATTCTATTTCCAAACACAAACTTGTGGCTGGAACATATTGCACTGATGTACAGATTGTTACTTTCGGGGGGGGGGGGGGAGCAGTTCTGCAAATGATAAAAACATAAGAAATATTGAGAAATCGTCTGTTTCAAAAAAAGAACTCCTGTTTCCCACAGTGTGTGACAGTTATAATAATTGCGTGAGTCGAACCTTTCGTGCTAAATTTATCTCTGTGAGGTAAACTGTGCATCCTGTGTTTCTTCACTATCTTTTATGACGATACTGCGGTTTGATTTAAGACCACTTAATCTTGTTATTAGTGTTGTAGTAGCACTCAATTTCAGTTTCAAGAACATTTTCTGCTTTCTCTCTGATGTCTGGCTCAAGGTTTCATTTCGGCCCCCATCGGGAGAAGAAAGACACTTCATTTCAGACCCTTTGAGACCAACAGATTTTTTTTCATGTTCATGTTAACATACATCCAATTAGCCATCCTTAAAAATGTATATACAGTACATCCAATTAGCCATCCTTAAAAATCTATATAAATAATAATAATAAAAAAAAACATACAGAATGTTGACTGGCAGGGCAGTATTTTAAACATTACATCCTATGATGCTATGCAAAGATTCTGCGTTCAGCGAGTGACTGCACTTACTGGTGGGATCACAGAAGATGTTTAAGCTGTTGAAAAGTGTTTGTATGATGGTTGGAAACAAACTTTGAACCAATGGCTTCACACATTAATATTAGCCTGGTAAGCTAGGGCCTACTATGCTAAACTCAAACTGAAACATGGTCCCTCGAAATCACAAGAGGCCAAGGGGCCCTTGGTCTCAAAAACCACCCAAGGTAAAACCAAATATTCAACAGCTATTAAACTCTCCAGTGCATGTTTCATTATGCACAGAAACCATATTTTGAATGAAGTTCTTGCGAGAAATAACAGCATCCCTTTTGGCTGGCTGACTCAAGTATCAGAAAGTATCCACCAATCTCACCTTTGATACCCCAGTCACTCCAGGGGGGTTCCTGAGATTTGCAGTTATTCTCTTTCACTCTCACTGACACAGTGTATGTTCTCTTCCTGTCAATGTTTTGAACAGAGTATTTTTCTTGAATGTCCTTGATTGGGACCTGGACCTTAAAGATACAAAACAAACCACAGTTTTAGACATATATATGCACAATTTTAGAAATCAATCTATAATGACAGTCCTGATTATTGCTTACCGGTGGGTCATCATTTATCTTGATCTCATACATGTAGGTGAGACGTCTTTCTGCAGGCCACTGGATGTCCAAGTTCCAATCTCCAGACGGACTTTTGAAAGAGGGAATGAGATCAAACTTGGGAGGATTCATTTTCTCTGTGAAAACCATTGAACACATTCTGAGTTAACTGTTATATATCAATAGTATCTTGATATGACAACATATGATGCAAAATCAACCCAATTCCTCGTAAAATAAAAAATCAAGTAAATAAATAATACCAAAATTAATTGTGAAAACATGCAGTCAACAAGCTGTTTGAGGATGGTCATAAGACAACATATCAGACATAAGACGACATATTGTTGAAAAGAAACAATATTGGTCTTAGGAATTTACAAATTTGTATCTCAGTAACATGTCTCAGAAACGTGGTCTTCAAAGTTGTACATGTTAAAAAGCTTTTTCACTATGCAGACAGACCAAGCAACTACTGTACTGTATGTTTACTGTATATGGCCTATACTATGGCTGCATATGTGAACTGCAAGGAGACCATTATTTTAGCATACTTCCTTTTGAAGGAGCCACACAGTTGTCACTTTGTAAAGAATGCAGTTAGGCTTTGTTTTACATTAATAATGGGGTGAAGTTACCTTTCATGATTTCAGGAAAATATCTGTACATGGCCGTATGATGCTCAAAACTATCAAAATTTAACATTAGGGGTGTAACAATATGCCTTCAACACCAGTACAACCAATTTTTTGTGTGAGGTTTTGCATAGCTTGAGATGAAACTGAATCACAATATGTTAACATTAATACTGACTCTTCAGATACACAAGCTGCCCATTAGAGTTGGACCAATTTTTGGACTTCATCAGGGCTTAGTCTAAAAAACAGTTATGACACCCTCACCTACTGTGTATGGTGACATCAGGTCATATGGGGGGGGGGGGGGGGGGGAGTTGTGGTGGGGAGTTTTTTGGTGGTCATATGATCTGATGTCACCATATAAGTGAGGGTGTCATCACTGTTTTTTAGACTAAGCCCTGATGAAAACCCATTGTGGGGTCGAAACATGTTGGCTTCTTTCAAATTTGACATAGCCATGTTATAATAAAGGCTTTTTAACCTTCCTCTCTGATCAATTTTTGGAGTGCCTGGATCAACTTTTCATTCTCCCTGCTACCCTGAAATTATTTTGTTATTGTTTGTAGTAGAAATGGTGAATCTGTGTAGAATTTTGTTAATTACCTGTTCTCCATGATCCCTACCACCCCCACAGATTATTGGTTCAAAACACTAGACTCACTCACTACTCATTTCTATTGGAAAAATAAACCACCAAGAATCGCACTGACCACTCTACAAAATCCCCCAAAATACGGCAAAAAATCATTACTTTCCTTAAATTATTTTCTACTGGTTGGAATGTCTGGAGTAGACTTGTCTGGCTGGTAGACTTCAACTCATCAGTAGGCGACTATCCCCCTGCTGGTATTTAATTAGCCTAATATTGCTATGGAGTAGGCCTTTTTTTACCATGAGCTCAGTAGGCGGTTTGTGCACTCTAGCTTGTAAAAGCAGGGTAATTTTTAAAAATCTTTGTTTCAACGGCTATCATAAAAGATCCAGATATATTTTTTATTTTCTGCCCACATTGTCTATCCCTATCCACATTGCTCCCAGCAGTTGAAATAATACTCTCTAATGTGTTGAATGTAAACCGATGGCTGTTGATTATATAGCACCAGTTCTTCAAACCAAAGGGGTTGGTATTCACTCAGGGTCCCATAGAGGGTAGGACCACCCTTGGTAGCCTACACTGAGTTGGATTATTCATGAATTTCTCTAATGCTTTAACTACGGTGTCTGTATGGTGTCATTCTTTTACTGTTTGAGATATTGTTTCCTAATTGTTTCAGTAAAAATATAACACATCTCACCAACACATCTTTTTTCAATGGCAGCTTCAATGTGAATATACTGGAACCCAGGGAGAGACACATTGACCTGCATAATTAGCTGGAAATTGGTTTCCCCTGAGATGATCTCTCCCCGACATCCTGTGATGTTTCCGCTGGTGTATGTGGTACAGCTCCAAGATGTCAGGACTTCAGATTCATCACACAGGCTAGAAAAAACATAGGTTTTGTTATTGCTATAATGTGTTTTTGCTACTAAATGTTCTCTATTTTGAATAGCAGCGATATATCACCATTGCTAAATGTTACTACGTTTATGCTTTTGTTTTGGTCAATGGGGTGAGACCATATCACACCGTACTAGCAGCAGCTCTAAAAATGTCAAACTACTTGAGACTTTCAAATTCCATTGCCAGGATAAGTTAAGTGTAGGCTACTTACAATGCAGAGATGGAGTACTGAGCACCATTTGGAATGTCTGCTGTGTTCCAGTTGCAGTCTAGTTCATTCTGAGAGTCGAATGAACAATATATATTCAACAAAAAACCACTTACATCTGAAAACAGAGGTAAATATATCAAAAACAACAAAATGGAAAAGAATACAAAGAATACAAAAGAAAACAACTCATTGTCAATCTGTAAATGTCTTCATAAAACAATCGCAGCAAACACAAGTTTCAGCTACATAGAACCAAGGCAACCTACTGTCAGGAAGGTGAACCTTTCTGTAGATAAATTTCACAGGGTCCCTGCGTCGTTTTATGTCTATGTCCTGGCTTTTGATAAGAGTCATCTGCCCATCACAGTTCCTCAAAAGACTGACAGCACTCTGTAACATACGTACAAGTGTCCTTGTCTCAGTCATTTTTTATTAGCAGAATATATGTCTGAGAATGGTCTTTTGAGCCCTAAATGGTGCCTTTCAAGCATCCCCCCTTGCCAGGAAAGTGCCTTTGAGGGCTCAATATACCATCCAGCATATCTTTTGAAGTTGTAAATGATACTGTACCAGCTGACTGTCGCATCGCTTTTCTAAATTCTGCAGAGCCTCGTATTTGTCGATCATATATTGGGGTGGCTTGGGTAGACATATAGCTGTAATCAGTACAACTCAGATTAAACAACGGAAAATACCAATCCCGTTACACTTTATTTGAAGGTACCGTCATAAGACTAACATGACACTGTCATTAACTATGACATGACGTTGTCATCAATCTGTCTATAAATTCTTACACCTGTCATTACTTCTGTCATTAAGTGCCACCCGTATTTGTCATGGTTAGGGTTAGGGTATGTCAGCAGTCATGACAGGCTTATAAAGTTTATGACAGATTCTTGACAACGTCATGTCATAGTTAATGACAGTGTCATGTCAGTCTTATGACACTAACTTCAAATAAAGTGTTACCAAAAACCCTAATGAACCTCACTTAAGTCTATGAGCAAGGAATGTTTTGTAAATGTACAGTAAATGCTTCAAATAGACATTTTTAGACACTTTGACAAGGCCAAATCCAAAACGGCCAAAAATGATTAGATTTACTCTGGTTTTTTTTATTTATTTATTTTATCACTTTTATCTGATTTGTACATGGCAAAAAATGAGTGATTTAATGAAAAGGGAATATTTTACAGACGTGTTTTTGAGTCTCCCGCCTGAATGGACATGATGCTACTCCACAGTAACCCCAGCCAGAGAGAGCAAAGCTGGAGCATAGCTGACATATAAGGACATGGGCATGCAATTTGACCCAGCACCTTTTCCACAAAGCCCTGCCTTCCTGTAGGAACATTGACTTGGGTCAAACACTGTAGGGATAAAGTGTATACAGTACTATATAAAGAAGTAGTCACTTGAATTTATTACATGTACCTGTTGTCAAAAAAGTCTCATCCTTGCAATGGAACCAGTCAGTCAAAAAACGGTAAGCAGACTTGTTCCCAACTATTACTCTCTGGGTCCTGAATCAAGAACAGTATTGAAGTACAGTCTACTGAACAATCTATTGTTTCCAATAGACTTCAACACTCGAATTTTCATTAAAATGTGACTGAAAATGACTTACCTTTGGGATGTGCTCATGTATTAGTGTTGAGGCAGCATCAACTAACCTCACTGTGTTACAGACTCTGATGAAGACAGATATCTGATGGAGGAAGGGGTGGTTAGAGTGCAATTAACTGCAAACCACACACATCCTGTTTCCACTCTCCTGGTGACAAAATATTTTTTGATTCTTGATAACTGTCTTCTATGATTAGGCTTTATAATTTGGTCTATGAACCTAATTCTTGCAGGGTGTTGAAATTTGTGTTGCTCAAAAGACTCTGTTCTGTTTACTTTGAATATAATCATCATTATGTATCAAATTTTATTTTTCCATCTCAATCACCGGCAAATAACTCTGTATAACAGGACACCTTGGTGTCTATTTACACATATAATTAAGCCACATAAATGTTATGTCTATAATTCAATAATTATAGCCTTTTCAAATACATCTATATCATGTAGCCTATGTGTTTAAAATACCAGGTGGATTGGACTCGTATGTTAAATGGTAAATCACTCACACTGAAAGAAGTGCCTGACTTTGAATGCCTGCATGACAAAATTTTGCTGAAATCTACAGTATATGCAAGATCTTCATTTCATCATTTCAATGAATTTTTGTGCATGGCTGTACAATGCTAACCTACAATTTGTCTGCTGATAATGTCTTTCTGCTTCCCTATGATCTTTCTTTCTACTCTACAATTAAAAGCCAGTGCTTCCCCCAATTTTTGGTGGTTAGGATTCCAAGGGTGGATCCACTCTTCAATATTATTAAAAAAAAACTAGGTGGTCACGCAGGGGAACTCTTAAAGCAATACTGAGACCTCAGACCTTCTCTGGGGAGTGCATCCTGAGTAAGTAGTATGTCATGCTGACTGCATTTGAACATATGATACTAAAGTCATGTAATCAAAGTTTATTTTAACAAATTTTAATTCTTACATTAATTTAGCTGAATTACAACAGCATTCCCAGGAAAAGCAAATAAAATAACAATTAATAAGGATTATCTTCACAGTTTAAGATATGCCTTGTTCTCTGAAAGATGATTAAAATGAATTAGTAATTTACTGATGGTTCAGTAAACCTGTGTTGTAATTGGCACTTTCTAGGAAAAAAAATAAAGCCTTTTTCTCTATGGGGCTGGGAGAAGGGGCTGAGTTGAGATGCTAAAACATTACAGCCCAAAAAAGTAAAAATGGAAACAGCTATGGTGACTAGTGCGTTAGCACCTATATACAGCGAGTAGTTCAGTGCTGGTTAAACAAATTTCAAATCTACTCTACTGTGCCAGATAATTATCATTTTAACAGGGTTACGAGTCCATTTGACCAATCACGCGGGGTAAATTGTCAAAAGACACTGCAATACACTTGTTTTCGAAAGGGTCAAAATCAGAGTTATGCTGCGAATCATATGGAAAAAATAAGATACTTGACCGTATGACTTTGGCAGATCTTTACAATCAATTTCCTACCAAGATCAAAGTGTACATTTTAGGCAGAAATGTGAAAGATAAGTTTTGATATAACCAGGATACATACTGTAACATTATTTCAGAATTCACTTTGTGTTGTGTTGTCTTTCTACACCATCCAAATCAATAGAAATTAATTTCTGAACAAGATAATACAGAAGCACATCAAAATAAACATCTGGAAAAATATACATTACACTTCTCAAAAAAAAAAAAGAAAGAAGAAAAAAACGTTTTGTTTCATATACATCACTCTCAACAGCATTGTGGACTACACCGATGGAATTATTTTCACAATAACCACAGACATTAGGAAGTCCAAAAAATTTAAATAAAATGAAAACTAAGATTTACAAACTTTTCAATAGATCTACCTAATTTGGAGATCCACTATGCTTGCAATTCAATGTATTCAACATAGTCTTACCAAATTGTTGGCATGATTGGGAGTTATTTGTTTGAGTTGAACTTGAGTTGACCCGGATGTACTGTTGAGCAATTCTGAGACAGTAGTCAAATAGTTTGATGTGGACAGAAGTAGCAATGACACAGGACTACTTTTCAAATAAATAAAAATGTCTCTTTCTTAATCGAGTCACGACTGATGTAGACAGTGATGTTATACCTGCAAAATGTAAGATTCTAAAGCAGCCTGTGTAATTTATGGGTTATGAACTAATCTGTAAAAGTGTAAAAATATATATTTATAGCTGAAAAGTTGGCTGTCTTAAATGAGTTATATAATATCAATAACGCTATTATCAACAAAATGGCAACAAAGGGTTAATGTCTTTCATCATAGAACTCACTGTTTGAGACAGTGTCAAGTTAACAGGTGGACTTGACTTGCTGAGAATATTTGAAAGTTGAATTGAAGATGGATGGCAAGTCATTACCTACAACATTGTAAAGTCACCAAATAGCTATCAGGCGAATCTTTGATGTTATATACAGTGGCAAAAACAACAGAGAAGCCTGTAACTAAGCAAAGGGATTAAGTTGTTTTTAGGATTGCTGTTATACAAAGATTCTTTTTTTCCTTACACATTATTTGAGGCATCATTGTCCTACTCAAGGTTAGGATAGATAGAGGCAATTAGATTTTAAGAGCAAAACTGTTCTGTTTGCGTTTCCCTTCAGAAGTCTCATAAAATAAAACTTTTGAGAGGGGAAAAACAGTAGTAGTTGTAGTAGCAGTAGTAATTATAATAATAGTAATAGTAATAATAATAATAGTTATAATGCAACGACCCAAATAATTTTGCTTTAGTTCACAATCATCATTTACGCCAACCCTTCAAAAACAACTTTTAAATGCTACAACACAGGGACCTTTACACATCATTACATCTAATCTCGGTAACCACCTTAGTCCAAAGCCAAAACCCAAATCTTATCAATGATAATAATAATAATCATTATAATAAAAATAATTAAGACACTATATTGATGTAATGCAAAACAACAAAACCCATAATAAAGCAGTTAAGTGATTGCACCAGCAGTGTTTTCTGATGCCATCTCAGTTCACAGGTGTATATTTATTAGCTTGGAGTCCAGTAAGGTCTACTTCTTCTCCTTCTTCTTTTCCTTCACGAGAGAACAAATAAAACAAAATATTATTATTATCATCATCAATTTCTTTGCCTGTAAATCAACAATTCAAGACTACACTGACTAAATCCCAATATCCCTTATCCCTAAGCCATGACCACTCAAGGAACCTAGACTCTTATGACCCTTGACCCTGAAGCCACAAAGACCCACAACCTTCATGAAGTCGATTCATGTAGGTGAGGGTTTAGAGTTTAGCCATAAAAAAAAAAAAATCTTTACAAGAGGCCCATACCTTCTCATTCATTGCCAGGATGACCATAAGCTTCCTGAAGATGGTCACAAAGTCCAGGAACAGGTCCACACAGTGCCTGAAGCCATCAATCAACATGTTAGCAATAGGCACAACCAATATATTACAAACATTATTGCCAATTAAGGTTAATAAATAGACTACAAAAATACCAAAGAAACCAAAAATACACATAATTATTTCTCTAAATTAGCACATATTTAGATATTTTATCCATCCCTAGTTAGCTCTCATTGAAAATTGATTTTTTTTTGGTGGTGAATAAAGAGAGCAGAGAAAGAGCAAATACTAAATTCCATGCGTCTATATTCTAGTTCCACCATTCACTCAGTCTAGTGATGAACGTAGTGACCATAATCCATTGCCTATTCTGTTCGACCTGTTGTGCCTTGCTGGATCAGATTAAATCACAGACAATTGCAGAATATGATTCACAGCACATCAAGTTCAAATCGCAGATTCATGTTACGGAAAAAAAAAAAAAACCCTGATATACACAAGCATCAACATTTACAAGAAAACACAAGGATTTAGGTCCATAAATGCTGATTAGAGGTTGGTAAACTATACAGTATATTCAGGTGGGTAAACACTATTTTGAAATTTAGGAGGTGTGTTAACAGTGTTAATGCACGTTTAAACACCACTACATCCCTGCTTATTGGGAGCATTGCAGAACCTCCAAATAAAACAAATTCAGCAATGTGAACCATTCAAAGGGTCACTGTCAAAGGGTACTGAGAAGTCACACACCAGATGTAATCCTTGTCTCCCATTTCAGCTTTTTCAATGATGAGCTGTGTGTCAAAGAGTACAAATCCACACATGATGGCCAGGCCAAGGTACATATGAGCCTAAAAAAGGGGAAAGAAAACAAAACATTAGGAAATGGACAATAATTTTGGAACATGCATGTTGGCATGCAAACTAGCTAAATAATGTAGACCAGTGTTTCTCAAACTTTTTCAGACCAAGAACCACTTTGCCCAAAAAAATATTTTTCAGGGACCACCTACCCTCGCGCCCCCCCACCAAGTCATATGCTGCTACCCCTTACCCTGTGACCAAATCAGTAGGCATTTCTAAATTGCCATTTTATGGGGACTTCAAATTCAGATAGCTTGAAGTTTTTAATGTACATTACAGGCCTGCTTCATAGTATTCATTGAACCAATCCTCTTTGACTTAAAAATAATTTTAGTGAGAAACAGACTAAATAAACAAACATATGTTTTGGAAATCCTCTTGCGGACCACTTGAGCTTGCTCGCGGACCAATACTGGTCCCCGGACCACACTTTGAGAACCACTGATGTAGACGAAAATATGATGATGCACAGCATGCCTCAGTGAAGCTGTTAACATTATCTTGCCAATGCTAATTACGGTATTATTATTAATGACTTAGCCTAAACAATAAAACACACCAAAACGAAAGTGAGTGCACGCAAATGACGCTCTCAAAGTCATTTATGGGTCAGTCTGTCTCAGTGACAAAGCCGCGCACATTCAGTTAGCATCTTAAGAATGTTAGATAAAAAATTATGACAACCAGACGTCAATTTGAATTTGCATTAGGAGATTCAAATATGCTTTGTAGTCTTATTTCCACTTGCCTGATAAAAACAAGACCCAAACTACAATACTATGTTTCCACTATAGACCTACTTGTTTTAAAGAAAGTTTATGCGAGTATGTTATGAATGTGAATGAATAAATTATGATGAAGCAAAAAAAGTTGATCAAGGCACTCCAAAAAATGATCAGAGAGGAAGGTTTAAAAGCCTTTATTACATGGCTATGTCAAATTTAAAAGAAGCCAACCAGTTTCGACCCGCAACCCAAAAAAAACAATGGGTTTTTTTTTTTACATGGTGGAGTTTTTTGGTGGTCATATGACCTGGTGTCACCATATACTGTCGGTGAGGGTGTCATCACCGCAACCCAAAAAAAGCACTATTGTTTTTTTGGGTTGCGGTGGGGGTCATATGACCTGATGTCACCATATACTGTAGGTGAGGGTGTCATCCCTTTTTATTTGACTAAGCCCTGATGAAGACCCATTGACCCGTTGGCTTCTTTTCAATTTGACATAGCCATGTTATAATGAAGGCTTTTTAACCTTCCTCTCTGATCACTTTTTGAAGTGCCTGGATCAACTTTTTTGCTTTATTTGGACTGATCCCAAATGTCCATTAGCACCCAAGACACTGTGGAATATTATTTCGACAAACTGAGCCAACAGCCTACATGTTTGAATAGATTATATTTTGAAATAGCATAATTGTATCTGCATTGCAATGAATTTTTCATATGGGCCTATGTAATGATGAAACCAGTAGAAGCAAGGCCAACATAGAGTAGAATTGAATGTAATGGAGTTGATTTTGTCATTCTCCCTGCTACCCTGAAATAATTTTTTTGTTTGTGGTAGAAATAGTAAGTCTGTGATTGAGAGAGGGTTTGTAAAATTTTGTTAATTACCTCTTCTCCATGAACCCTACCACCCCCACAGATAATTGGTTCAAAACACTAGATTCACTCACTACTCAATTTAACGTAATTTGATGCTTGAGGTGTACGGAAGTTAAACGAAGTGCCTGCTCTTTTGGGAAACGGTGGAAAGTCTGCCCACGGTATGATTTTTTCCTCTTTGAGGATGTGCATTTCGGCACACAACAGTGAGGCGCCATGACAGCTGGCTGTGTAGCAACGGTGTAGCCGAGTGTACCCCTGAAGTGTACCCCTCAACGTCTTTGGAACGTTCCAGGTGAATAAGGCGAATTGGAAAAATGAATCACCAATAATCACACTGACCACTCTACAAAATCCCCCAAAATACAGCGAAAAATCATTACTTTCCTTTGATGATTTTCTACTGGTTGGAATGTCTGGAGCGGATACATCTCACTGGTAGAAGATATATTTTTTATTTTCTTCCCACACTGCCTATCCGTATCCACATTGTTGAACGTAAACCAATGTTGTTATTCAAATCATGCAAGTTATAGCTTCCAATAGGCCTATAGCCTAGTCTGTTTTTTTTCCGGTCTTGGTCTCAATTTGTCTTGGTCTCGTCTCGGTCTTGTTAGCCTCTGGTCTTGGTATTGTCTTGGTCGTGGTTTAAGCCGTCTTGACTACAAGTCTATATTTTAGTAATCTATGATGTCAAAAAGGTAAAAAATTAAATAAATCTTCATTACAGCATCTAATTATTACCTTCGCCAAGGAGGTTATGTTTTGCTTGGCGTGTGTGTGTGTGTGTGTGTGTGTGTGTGTGTGTGTGTGTGTGTGTGTGTGTGTGTCTGTCTGTCTGTGTACAACATAACTCAAAAAGTACTGCATGGATTTGGATGAAATTTTCGGACAACGTGTGTACTGGGACGAGGAAGAACTGATTCAATTTTGGTGGCGATCGGTGACCCAGAACACCAACTGTGACCACATTGTCTTGGCGGAGGTCTGCGCTCTCTGAGTAGAAATGGTGATACCGATTTACAGTTCTTACTGCCTGACTTTTGGTCTGAGGACATCTGCACATACTGATTTTTATCTTGGCTAAGCATAAACATCAGGTGCGTGTTGCACAACCAGACAAAACACATAGGCTCCTATCTCTGACATTTCAAAGTGACACATTTTGTCAGATAAGAGGTGTTGAGTAGGCTAGCAACAGGAAAGTCCCCAAGCCTGTGACGTTTTTAACTAAAACCCACTCAAACGCCCCTGGTTACGACGAGAAAGTATACAGCTATGGTCATATTTGCAAAAATGTTCAACCCTACAATTACAACTGAATAAAAATGAACAAATAACAGGATGATGAACAAGAATTTGTGGGACACAGCCATGGATAAGTAGCGTGTGAAAAAGACTAAGAGTCAGCAATAAAGCAGTGGCTTATGGCTCGAGTGGTTTACTGCATTTCTAAAACGGTTACCACAACCTGGCATGATTTTATTAAGACAACAAACACAAACAACTAGAAACAGAGGCCCCATGATGGACACAGCCTTGTTGGGCTCCCTGATGACCACTACCTAAATTATGACCTCCACCCAATGAACTCTAATTCCACCCAACTATTGAATCCAAGCCCTGAACCCTCAAAGACGTACGGTAACTAGAATGACTTGCCTTGTGATTGGTCAGTTCATGCCAGATAAGTCTTTGAGGGTTCAGGGCTTAAGGTGGACATTGAGATTCGGTCAGAGACTTATTCATAAATGCCAATTCTACCGCCTAAAGATGCTGAAAACTAACAATTAATAGAAATTAAGATTTTAAAAAGTTCTTTTGTGCAATGAGTGGTCCCTTTCCAGCACATAATACCAAGCCTAAAATAAAAGTTGCATACACTGCATTGCTCCACAGCATCATCATCACTCAGAAGAATGCAAAATTTGCAGGTGTTCTAGAGCTACAATATTTCAGCTCAGCTCTGTGAAATGTTGAGTAATAATTAGACAAGATTAGGCCTAATTTTAGTCACACTAAAAGGTGAGGTTTAAATACATCTATTTAGTTTGGCAGATTCTGTGGAAAATGGGACACAGCAACAGTGACCCCAGGTGGACAACTCTAAGGTTACACCAAATCTAGCATAGCTGCCTACCGATGCTGAAAAATGCACTTCAGGGCTGGTTCTTGGCATAGACGCTTAGGGTGTCAAATTTAAGGGGGGGATCACAGTACAGTTTTTTTCTTCACTTGTATTTCTAGAAAAGAAGGTGGCAAGACCTAAACTTGGCTTAAGGCAGCAATAAGCTAGAGCTACACTGTAGCCCTGTCACTATTCATGTTGGTATATATTTCTGACCTAGTGTAGACAAGCTCCATCTTTTTGCTGCATTGCGTGCAGTTAGTGTCCAAATCCTGACAACACAATGTTGAACATCTCCTGAAACAAGGTGAACGGTGCACAGTCTTTCCTCCTCTTTAAAAGAACCAGCCTAAATCTGATGATTTTAGATGTGTCTATATAGATCTTAGCGAGCAAGTACTGCCCACCCCACGCCATTGAGTTTTCTGTTATTCTTCTATTCAGGATTCACGTTTGGTGCGACTGTCACATTTCCCCTTCAGGTTGACCCAAAGCACCACAATCTGTACATGATGCCTGGTGCTAAATGTGCTTACAGAGGAACACCGAAGACAGGACATGGCATGTCTGACATTCGAACATCCTGATATCCTAATCATAATGATGTTAAATAAATGGTTAACCGTGTCACTATCAGTACATCTGTTTTGTTCATAGCAGTGAGTACAGAGAGTTGCGCAGACACGGGAAACCTGGTTGTGTCAACAGCAGCAGGGGTATTGTAGTACAGTAAGAGCCGTGTGAAAGCCTCCTACCTTGAAAAGCAGGACTGAGCCAAAGAACATGTTGAGGAAGGACACCAGCAGTAGAATAGACAGGCCTGACATCAGAGAGCCTAAAACAGGGAAGAGCATGGGCATACAGCACAGAGTTAGGAGTACAGAAAAAGTAAGTACTTGTACACAGATAGTGTCACATCATAATGGTAGTCCACTGAACTGGTCAAGTCAAGTGCTTTTATTCCTCACGGACATTTTAATTAATGACTGATAGAAGCTTTCATTTCTTATGTAACGGTCATTTGAAGATACTACAATATTTAATTACTGCTCAGACAAGTACATCAAATCAGTTCATCACAGAGCAAAAAATGCATCTTAACTGACAATTTTCACACAAAGAAAAAACCTTGACTACCTACATACTGTATGTTTAGACCTACTTCCCGTCTCATCTTCTGCATTTTTCTGCTAATGCAGCTACAATAGGTTTTACTGTTATGATGCAAGTCACGTTTTCATTTTTGCTGTTGTTGTCATGCAAATCAAAAAAGAACAGTCAGATAGAGTTCTGCGTGGCTCTGCGTGGACATGTGAGAACTCTAAAAGGGGTACTGGGCAGTTTCAGAGGCTCAGTGCTACTTTACCTCCCAGGAACAGGTAACTTCTGCGCTGGGCATAGAGGGCACTCAGGGTGAAGCACACAAAGATGACAGAGGTGCCCAGGAAGGCCGTTACAATGATGCTGCAGAGAGAGAGAGAGAGAGAGAGAGAGAGAGAGAGAGAGAGAGAGAGATGGGGAAAATCAGAGGGAAAAACAGAGAGAGAGAGAAAAAAAGATTAATCTCAACGATGTTCTGGCAAAAACAGTAAACTAGATAGCTCAAATGAGGCCAAGCCAATCAACACGCCTTGCCCCAACACCTAACTGTCCTTGGTTTAGGCCTAGTAAAAATTCTAAAGCCAGAATGAGAATATAAGGGCTGCATAACCAATGTCTAATTCCAAGTTGCAGTCACAAAGTTTGCAGGTAATTAAATAATACTGTCCCAGTTGTTAATCTTCACATCTTTGGTGTAAATTCAAGCACTCCGACACCACCACCCTATTTGTCTCCTCATCAGAGATCTGAATAATGTTACTGGCTTAACAATAGTACAAACACTATTACACGTCAGTACCAAGGGGTCAGGATTTGGAGGGTTAGCTTAAGCTTGTTAGTGTTGACCATTTTTAAAATTGCTGTCCAATGTCTTTGTTTCTGGCCCGCGGGCAAACAATATCACTGGCTGACACAAATGCTGGGCTATCTGTTTGGGCTGCTGCATGAGCTGTCAATTTCACACAGAGAATCAGCGCACCTAATTACGGTTTATAAAAAGTGGGGCCAAAGCTGACCGCATGTTGAGCGCCCCTTTTAAAGATGTCCACTGTCAGCTCAGCATACTTTGTGCTAAATAACTTAGCCTATCCTAAGCCATTTAAAATGAATTGGACAGGAACTTTCAGGCTCTCTCCAATTAGGTGTAATACCTACATGGCCTAGGCTATACAAACACATGATGGAAATGATACCAATCACCCCATTTACAATCAGTGTGGCACTGTAGTAAAAGTGACACGTGAGACAAAGAGCTCAAGAGCAATGCAAGTCCTCTGCCGACTCGCTCATGCAGCATTAATGATCCGCAGCGCCCACACACACACACACACACCCACACATATATATAAATAAATAGCTCAGCCCAGCGGACTCTGACCCGGCAGCCTGTAGGAAGAGGGGTGAGGTAAGGTTTACACTGCCCTCTGGTGAACACCACTGTTACACACGTTATCAGAGTTGAGGGTGAGGTCAGCAGATTTTGGTGTCTGATTTGTAAAACTATCACCTAAGGAGCATTCATTCTCAAAGGGGACCACAGACATTCAGCCAAACTGAGGAGCTGACTGTCGAGGCATTTAAACTGTGTGCAAGTTTTCCTTATAGGCTACATTTAGCCTTGACCAACTACATGGATTTCAGCACAATCTTACCTTGGGTTAATGGCGATGACAAAGTCCATGGCAGGGCCAAGACCAACTCCTACAGAAAAGGGAAAAGAAGACAACAGTGAGACAATAACAACAGATAAGCAAAAGAAGTCAGCGGGATGGAAATATCTCTAAACTAGGCTTAAAGCATTAGTAATTACAATTTATCATCAGCAATGGCTCTGGGACACAAGCACAAAAGAAATAAGAATAAACATTCATTCAATATTTTGGTGCAACTCCAGCAAACCATGAGGCCCTTAAGGGGATATGCCACCTTAAGTTCTACCTTTCCTCACTTCAGTTTTACATTTCCTCAGTTCATCCAGCCATTGTCTTAGTCTGACTAGTGTTTTTAGCTTCATGCAAACATATATTATTGAATCCTTAGTTTCCATCTTCCAGCTTGCTTGAAGTGTCCATTGACTCCTGGTATTTAAAACTTAACTCTTCTGTAGTTACAAGGTGTACTGACTGACAGAGAATTAAATGTGGCAATATCCTAAAGTGAAAGAACATGGAACTTCACTCTGTTCCACCATAAATGTCAAGGAACAGTGGCTACTGGACTACTTGCACAACTTGATTACTACGCCGGAATGGGAGTATAGTTGATATAGAAAATCGCCACATTTCATTTTCCATCATTCCCAGCATACCTTGTAAGTACAGAGGAGCCATGTTTTACAAAGGAAAAATATAGAAATTCGATGGACACTTTAGGCACGATGCACCGCCATGGTGGCGCTTCCCTTTAAGCAGGTGTCGCTGGCAAGTCTCACCTGTAAAGAAGGCAAAGCCGGCCAGGATGGCCAGTCTCTTCTGTTCGGTCTGTGGCGTGTGGGGAGTTATGGCCAACCAGCCAATCAAGGCCAGCGACCCCAGCATGGACAGGATGCCAGCCTACAGGAAATAAGATGAGTAAACTAACCATGCATACAGGCATGCTACCCGAGGCAGAGACAGCTGCTGAACACACAAGCTTTTAAAATGCACATTGACACGCTCTTTGTGGTCCAGGATGGTATGAAACAAGGAAACTCTAATGCTGGCTTTAACCAAGGCTTTGAACCGGTTCATGGAACGGAAATGAAAACCAAAAACTTTATCATTTTTAATGTTCTGAAACAGAAACGATTTTTTAAAACAGTGGTAACCGGTTAAAACTGGTTCTTTTTTTGTTCCTGAGAAGGTTTGTGTCTTCAACGAAATCGTGAGGGTCACCTCCTGTCATTCAATGACAACATGGAGAGAGCAGACAAACTGAGGTTGCCAATTTCACCAGCTGCCAATCGAAAGGCCACTGAAGTCTCCAAGTCTCAATGATTTCTTTATAAGGGGAAAATTGTACGATATCAAATGGACAATATTGTGACTATTAATACCCAATTTGAAAGCATACACATTTTATGTCGCACAGCTGACATGGAATAATATTAACCGGTTCAGGAACTATATTGTTTTGTTCTAACCGGTTCGGGAAAGTCAATTTTAGGGTGAGAACCAAAACCCGAAACGTTAAAATACTGTTTCTGTTCTGAACGAACCAATTGGGAAATAAATCTGGTTCAAAGCCCTGGCTTTAACTAATGCCCATTTTCAAGACTTAAAAGGAGAAAAGACAGTAGGCCTAAATACTGCCTTTACTATTCATTGTACCCAACCAAATATTCACTGGAGTAACATTATTCAATGCGCATTGCTCATTTATCAAAATGACTGAACTTCCAGGACTCTTGCCATAAGCAGAGTAGGCCTTCTTTCAAGACACATTCCTAAAGTTCTTACATATGTTACAACTAGAATGTTATATAATTGTGCATTTCAGACAAGTTGTGAGGGTTACAATTTTACACCTCAGGGGGAGGTGTACAGTACTCTAGGGGCATACATGGTCCACACAGTTCACTCGTACCTGGAAGAACCTGGTGACGACGTGCACATAGGCTCCGGCTGATGCCACAAGCATACACACGGCCAGGCAGGAGTACACATTCTTCAGGTGCTGCTGTGTCGAGCGGGAGCTAGAGAGAGGAGGACAGACAGAGAGAGTAATCGTGAGATGCAGACATTCAGAAATGAAACAAACAGGACGGCAAATAAAGAAACGATAGTGTCGGGGAAAAAGCCTAGGCGATCAAGTGAGGAAAGGGTGGTTTTTATTGTAACTGAGTGAACACTATTTTGTTCCTATTTAAATTTAGTTCTTGCCAGAGCTAGTTCTAGGTCAATGTCCTCTTATCTCTACTCTGTGTGTAAAATATGGTGAGCCATGCAAATACATCACAGTGACAGGACAAAGCATGTATTCATTAGTTTTAACTCTCAGGGGCAGCATAGTCTCTGCTGCTGATCCAACCATTCTAAAGTTCATCCAGGCCCATATCAAAAAAGGATCCTCCACAAATAAACAGTGTATTGTGTATATATAGCCGTAGTTAGTGAGGTAGGGACATGTTAATATACTAGTTGTCCATCTTACAGTGTCTAGAAGAATATATATTTTTTTACAGTTTGAGGTCCAGAAAGATCATGTACAAAAGTCAGAGAGTTTTTAAAAAAAATCATAAATGTAGCTGATTGACTTATGAAAGAAGCTAAATTACTTTGAGAGTTTCTAATGCATTATTATGGTGCATCAACTACACTTGAGTCAATTAGATACAATGATCTATAATGTTTGGTGACATTTCATACCATTTTTAAGCCAAATGAGTGCCACTTAGACTCTGGATTGAAAAATAAGCTATGATAAGGCTAGTAGATTGAGCATTGGGGAACTTGCTAATGACAAAGTACCACTGAGTAAATTCACACTTACATTTGAGAGAACTTAAAAAGGGCATCAAAGTTGATGTTGCGGTCAAACACGTTCATCTTGGCTTTGCCTCAGGGTAAGTTCAGCCACGCAGAAATGAAGCAAGCTGGACAGAGAGGAAAGACATTACACATTACCCTATGTATTTCGTGTTTTATCTCTTTCCAGTACATAAAAGCTAGACACACATTAGAACAAGTTTAACTTGAAATGCTGCTGCCTTGCAAACTTTCTTGTCACACTTATCTTAAGGAGATCAAGTATGCTTAAGCTGATCAGATAACTGAACCTGTAAACACACATACTTGGTAGTATCTCACACTTACACAAGGACACATTCCAATTCCTCGAGTTTGGATTAACGTTACCGCCGGTACATAAGTTAGTGAAAAACTAGATTGATCTAGAATGCCTCTATGGTGCTTGCAATCCGACCAGGCAAATCATTTCTCATAGTCCAACTGCTAAACTGCAACGTTAAGTCAAACATTGAGAGCAGTGATAGGGTTCTCGCAATCGACCTAACGTTAACTTAGTGGTAACGTTAGAATTACTCAACACATAGGCCTAAGTTGAACGTTGTTGCACAATGTTGAACGTTAAAATATCCATCTCATGATAAAGCTATAGCTAATTATATTAAACCTTTGACGTATCGTAGTTTAACTAACGTTACTGGGGGAAAAACTGTCAATATTTCCACTTTGAAAGCTTCCTTACTCAAATCAAGTTGTGTATGCAAACATTAGGCACAAAGTTCCAGGGGGCGGTGGTGGTTACTGTCAAGCTCGCCTGGCTGAAGCAGTTGTTTGCTAATCGACATGCTAAAAATAATGGCCGTCATAGCAGTCATAAACGTTACTTTTAAACACAAGTCTATTTGTCAAGTTGAAGTTCTCAAAATGTAAATGTTTTGACTAAAACGAGACATTGAAAATTATGTTAAGATTGTCAAACCAACGTCGTTTGGCTACGTCTAACTAAAAACGAAAGCAAGACCATCTAGCAACAACACACAAAACAGCTCCCCACAGCTCGCTTCGCGAGCTAACGTCGTTTCGGGTACTTGGCACATAGTCTGGTGGGTATTCGTTTTGTCTAGCAAACTTGGGGAAATATTACATTTATATTACACATAAATATCATATTTGATCCAATATAATACGGCTGGCTAGGTTTGGATTGTGTGCCTCAACTGCAAAGTCCTTTAGCTACCATTAGCTATCCTTCGCTAAGAGGCCGAGAGACCTATCGATAGCAAAGGGAGTCGAGATCCTCCCTTCCCTTCTGTAACGTAACCAGGCAATAAACCTCAATCCACGCATTTACGAAGCACTTAAATTATCCCAAATAATGGCTAACATAGTAGTTTCAGCTTGTGTCGTTCACCACTTACACAGGCGAAAAAGCCTTTCCAATAAATCCACTTTCGACTGTTGCTCCTCCGTCTGATGTTCCTCACCGTCTTCTTAGCTTGACACGTATGATTAGCGTGAACGTAATGACATCAGAATATTGTGCACGCTGGAACGATGGGCACGGTGAACACTCCCATAAAAACTATTGCAATGTTGATGCAACATCACGTCAGTTTTGAATGTTCTTGAATTTACGCGAATTGGTCGACTCTAGAAACGACTCTCATGCCGACCACAAATAGGCTTGTTTTGAGAAGAGTATTAAAGCTATTTAAGATGTTTCATTTATTTTTTTTAAATAAGAGTTCAGCCGCATGGGATAGCCTTTCCACTGTCACGAATAAATGATTCTGCCAATCCCCATACAGAATAGCCTAAACAATATAACAAGACATATTCAAAAAAGCATGTTCACGGACAGAAACAGTGGCCTGGAAATAGTATTGTGATTGTAATTGTAGATTTCGCGTAGGCCTACATGTAAATCAGATTAGAGTGATTTCGTCGTTGGCCAATCATACTTTCCCAGAATGCAACTGTCTCTTAACTGTATGTTAAGTCATTAAAATCCACAACAAAAGAGACATTTTTTTGCGCAAAATGACGACTAAATTCAGTATCATAACCTTTCGACAACATTTTCTATTAAAGGATATGATAGTGGTATGCATCACCCTGATGAAGAAGCTTACGTCTTGTTATATATAGCTTCTCGATCCCTTTTCCGCCTCGATCCTTTCGGTTCTAACACATGATGATTGGTCGCTTCACGTTTCATACGTGACATGTGCAGCCTCCTTGTTACGCTTAGCACACGACCCATCTGATCTTAACTGTGAAATGTAGACATTTAGATGAACTATTAGAAATACATTAATAAGCTGAAACGGATGCAGAAAGTATTAGACCCCTGTGAAGACAGATGACTCACCAGCAGCAAAAGATACCTTTGCTCACCAGTTGTTTGTGCACAGTGAGAGGGCTAAATAGCTCCACCATCAGTGATTAGGTCTAAACTAAGGGGCATTCACATTCTTTTATCACCCTGTCTCGCTACAATATTATATTCTTCTCAGGACAAAAAAAAAACTTGACAATGAGGAGACATTTAATAAATAGCTATAATTTCCCTGAGGTGTCATGCTCTCAAAATCTGACTCCCTGTCACCCAAATGAACAATGGGGTGGCTGTGAGAGTAAATGATAATTTCATGATAATGTAGGCCTTCATATTTGCATGAGGAAGTAGAAGTAGTAGCATCATTCATTTGGGTTTGCAATGTAGGCGATTTGGCTTTGAGAGGTGTAACTATCCACTGAGGGAGTAGCACTGAAAACATGTCAAGGTCTGGATCAAGGGCTTTTAATTCTTATTTGTCCACTAGAGAGAATGGCCTTCTCGTCAGATTAATTGGATCAGACTGCAGTGTGAGTTACATCACTTCTTTTCACCCATTCCTGAATCTGAAAACTTTCTTCTCTAGACCTATCTCCATGATCTCCTTCATACTTTCTTGTCTGGTTTTCATTCTTCCTCATTTTCCACTGTCATTAGACATTAAGTTTTTGTTAATACTTTTTTTTTTAATAGCCTACAATATTTCGGTTAGCCCACTATCATTTTCAAGTGCTGATTTTGTATGGAAATCGTTTTAATATTATCTACGTAAACTAATTAATCGAATAAATTATGATTTCCAGCTAAACTCACAATTATTAAATACTAAAACTGAATATCAGCATTGAAACTTCATTCAATATTCAACTAATAAAATAGCCTATCAGATCCATTTCGCTCCTTTGTCTGATCTGTTTTTGGACTCAATTTGCATACTGATTATGCTAAATTCCTGTCTTCCTGTTTTTCTGGGTTTGATCATTTTACTGACAAATATGAGGTATAAATAAAATGATGGGAGTTCTCTCAGGTCTGACCACCACACGTACGCTTCGTGATGTCTAATCACTTTGCTTTCCCTTGCTTTGTGAGTCAAACTAATTGTCAGAGTAAATGTTTACCACACCAAGGGGGATACTTTTTTTGTTAATTGGCATGTTATCTGGTCCTGAAATGTTTGTTTGTTTGTTTGCTTGTTTGTTTGTTTGTTTATGTTTGTTTGGGTTTTCTTTTGCATATTTTTATGTTTATCATATTTAGCACACACTTTCATAGTACAAGTTAATGAATAATAAGGCTAAACACAACTTTACTAATTTAAATTAATACTTAATATCAGTCAATAAAAATAGGGACTTACGTTTAAAAGTGAAATCCTTCCCGCTTCATGTGTGAAGCATCGGGCAGTGCCCATCTACTACAGTTCAGGGGGAGTAGGCCTATAGAAGTTCAGAAAATTCGTACATGCACAAACATAAATGTAGGTGGTGACCAAATGTCTTTGGAAATATTGTATATATGTATATATGCATGTTTGTGTCTTGCTGATGTATTATTTGCATATGTTCATTTCAGACACTGGCATCTGCTGTTGTCCAGCTTGTCCTTGTCAGCCCTGGTCAGAAAGGTCAAAGGTCACAATGGAAGCTCCATGGCTGTGGGGTTGCCTGTTTAGTGCAGGATCGAAGAGTACACTCAGCATTCATACGCCTATACTCTGTCAAGGTTAGCATGGTACTTTGTCTTAATAAGCATTAGAAGCATAAAGCAAAGGTTTGGTGTAATAAAAGCGTAGCCCTGTTGCACAAGCCTGTTGAATGCACTACATAGCGACTGGAACGGAAAATTTGGAACATAGTTTCTCAAAGTCGAGGAAGCATGCTTGGAAGGCTGCTTTTTCAAGCATTCTACGTCATTATCTGTCGCCAAGTACTGTTCCAAAGTCAAGCATCCTTCTAAATTCTAGCGAGGACAGAGGCTTTTGTTCATAGATTTTTCAAGGATGCACTGATGGAACCTAGTTTTTGAAGTGTACGACTTCCAAGGCGAGTGTGCTACCTAGGAAGCATTCTCGACTTTGAGAAACACTCATATACTGAATGCAAAACAAACAACAAACAACAAAATCTGCGTCCGGCTTATGTTGTTCCAAATTCTTTCATTCCAATCGCTATGTGTATTCCATTCCCTTGAATAAAACTACACCGAACCATTGCGTTAAAAGAGAAATCCAGTTTGAATCATTCCAAAGTGTTGTTGTTTGAGATCACTGAATGCTGTCAGTGGGAAAAAGAATTAGAAAATTTGGTGCAGCACAGACTGAATAGCAAATCGGCAGCTAACACTAACTGAATGGGACATAGAAAGCCACTTTCAGTTTTATTTTGCTATGCCCCATTCAGTTAACATTAGTTTCCTTTTAGCTATTCTGTGTATGTTGTATAGTCTGGTCAATTATCCTACAGAAAGCACTTGGGGACCTCAAACCTTGGGCTGTCAATTGATTCACAGCAGATTTCTCCTTTAAACACTGGCATTAGCGGAAAGGTAGGGTAGGCTAAGTGATGGTGGGTGACATATTTTTTGTTTGTGTTCATATTTCATTGTATCCTCTAGTCTTTTAGCAGAGGACGCCGCAATGGGATATTGAGCACAAGCACTAGGCAGTGCTAGCCTTTTTCAGATACCATGTAGACTACTACTGTACTGTATGTGTTAGGCCTACTGTATGGTCTATGGAAAAGTATCTCACATTTGATAACTTATGAACAGCTTATGAACAGCAAACTTATGAACAGCAACTTAACCATTTTTGTTGTTGTTGTTGTTGTTGTTGTTGTTATTTATTTTAAGAAAGCTAAGTTGCTATGGGAACAGGAGGTCTACACCCCGTTCAAGTACACAGCACCTTGTCCATTCTTTCACAGCTTCCCAGGGGATGTAAGTGCTACACTTTGAGTATCACTTCAATTCAATTCAATGAAATTTTACTTGTGGAGCAACAAATACTGTATAATTTCCTCATGGCACTTTACATACAGTGCGAGGGGCAACATCAAAACATTATATGTAACAATGGATTAGTATTTATTATCTACTGATTAATTTACTAACCAATGCTTGTTGTTGAAAATCCAGCATTTTTAGAGCGTATTAATTCACCTGATGTTAAACCACTTGTATGCATCCTATTTCTTTAATAATACTACTTGTATGTTTACTGCTAGTATACTGCTCAGAACTTGTGCATGTTGTGTGGTTGTGAAGCTGTTGGTGATGCAGACATATGAATGAGAAACCTGTTTTTATGGTCAGGACTGCAATGCTGGGCTGAACTTTGCAGATGAGGAGGAGGCTGAGAAATTTTTGTCTGCTGTACAAACTTACATCAACAGTTACACAGGTTTGTCGCAAAGACTATAAAAATGATCCATATGTAAAATGTATACAAAATTGTCTAATGTCACAAGAGAATATTTAATATACTGTAGGATGAATTTGAACTTTTATTGTATCTGAGTACCGGTATTTTAAATCTAAACTCCTGTTTTGTTTTCTCTCACAAATGCATTTCAATCGTCATGGCCCTCCATATTTCCATACTGGTGTGTGGTGTAGCTCGGCCCCAAGCGCTACCAAGGACCTTAAGTCTGGACTCTTCATCAGGGCGATTACTATGGGAGAATAGGAGCAAAAGTCAGCTCAATTCACCAGCAGACACGTGAGCATCAGTACTGTATATAAATTTACATTACAACTGTGCTACAAGACTTCAGTCTTGTATATTGTATGTCCCATCATAAACATGCATTATGGTGTAATGCTATGTGACATGCACAGTCTCAGGTGGAAATCAAAATGAAAAAGGAGTGAAAATTAAAATAATTGACGTGTCATGCAGTATAAGCCTAACTATAGTGTGTGCATTCTTGATCCATGAGGAGCAGCAGGAATGTTAAAATGTGAAATGTTTACATTCTACATCACACTAAACAATATTATATATGTTGATACATGTCTTGTATTTTAAAGGCCATCACCTGCTTCACCACCACCAAACAGAGTCAGGTTCACGTTTCCTCCAGATGTCTCAAACAGCAAACCCTCTCTGGAACCAGATCTGTCCAACCCCTCACCATGTCCTCCATTAACCCTTCCCAAGCCCAAGAAAGAGTCTTTGCCTTTGGCGATAAGGAAAGGTCCTTTACCTGCAGTGCCAGCTCATGCCAGTGGACATGAAAAAGTTCAGAGCTACCCTCTGCCCTTACCACAATGGGTTCCTCCACCACCGTTGTTCCAGGCACCGAAAGCCCCGTCTTATGGCTTAGCGCCCAGCAATTATACGCAAACCAGTTCCAGGCCTCTCACTGGTCGTGATGCTTTCGCCATGGTAAAGCATCTTGACAGTTACAACAATCTGCACTAGGTATTGGTAGATAAGTAGCCTTTGTCTTTTACTAGCCATTGCAATGTGTTGTTGTGTATTACTTAAGCAGTATGCTGTCATGGCTAAACATACCCACTCATATACTCACTCACATGAGTTTGTATATTAATACAACGACCCCATACTGGAAAGTAAGTATAATCTTAAGTCAGTGTCTCCTGATTTGGTACACTCTCATTTCATATTTTAATGTTGTGAAACTGCACACATACTCTATCCCCATCCTCTGAGAAACCTTACCATTTGTTGTTCTATCTACACACAGGCAATGATTTTGAAATAAAGGAGGCAAGACTGAGGAAAAGCTTCAAATTCACACTCACTCACACTCAACGTAATTAACACAACACATTTAGTGAAGTGTTTGGACAACACATCACACTGTCCACACTATTTCTTGGTAGTTATATTTGCTTATGTGTGTCTTGTAGTCATGGTGAATGAACATCAGTGCTTTGTGTAAATCATAAGTTTTATGTTGAAAAAGGATTTATGCATGTTAAATGAGTAAACGTCTGTTGATGTGAACTGAATAAAGCATGAAATCATGTAAATGAATTGTTTCGCTTTAAAATACTTTATTTAACTAAAGAATTTACAATGTGCAGCACATTCCTATATTTTCTCTGATTCTGATTGTTTCCCAAATTCAAATGAAGCCATGACGTCAAACGTCAAAGTGCAAGTCCTTCAACGTACTTTTCTGTTCTTTTCACATTTTAAGGGGTCACTTTTCTGCCAGCATCCATTATTTTAGTAAAATAATACCTACAATATGAATGCAGTTTTATGTAGTTATATCAATATATAAAAACAAACAGGAACAGAATTTAACTAGCTACATATGCAGACAAACAAGGAAAATGTGATGAAATCAACAGTAGGATACCTCTTCTATCACATACAGTAGTCACAACATATGAGAAAGCATATTGTTAGACAGTGAGTTGCCACATCTGAGAAAATGTGAAGTTTAGTATGTCATCATTCATGGAGCAAGGAATGGAGCATTTTCCATTCTGCATACAGTCTACATACAGTACATGCGTATGGTTATCGGTTTGTTTGGTTTAAAGAGAAATACAGGGATTGTACAAGGGAATTGGCTTTACATGTATGAATCTACATGTATGAATCTCAAATGAATCTCTTAATTTAAAACAATGATAAAACTACTGATAAAAGAATGTCACACAAATTCTTGAAGACAGAGATAACAAAATAAAAAAATTGAGGTTTCAGTGCGGTGCATATGATTAAAACAGTCCTTTTCCTTTCTTTAAACTAATCTGCTTCCACCCTGGGAGCCCAGAAAACTGGTCTTTAGACATTCCAAATATAGTCTGGAAGTCCGGGTCTGAAAGGTGTTTCTGAGAGATGGACAGAGAGCGAAAGAAAAGAAAAAGAGTATTTCAGTGAGAGAAAAGCATTTGCAAATGATAAGAATTTGGAAATGATAATACTGTAAATTCGTTCTATGGACACGCAGTACTTTCCAAAGACAGCTCAAAACACTGCATAACTTCAAAGTAAGTGGGCTGACCTCTTTCTGGGTAGGGTGTACCCCCTCCGGTAGCTCCTCGGCTGTTTTGTTGATAAGATCGTCGGCAGGAAAACTCTGATAGTTGATGTTTTCAGCACTGCCGTTCTCTTCCTGCAATAACACAAAGGTTATATTCACTTTCCATGAATTCCTACTTGTGTTTTAAAATGTGGAATAGAATTGTAAAAGGTATTGAGGCGTTCATACTGGCAAGACTCTGGTCAATGATGTGACTTCTCCAAGCTCCATCTTCAGTTGTTCATATGTTTTTCCTCCCTAAAACAGCAGAGATCAATTTCAATCATTGACTTTGTCATAGCTAACTTGGCCAAAACACAAGCACATACACATACACAGATAAATTTGCATACTGTATCTACACTAAATCAGACATGCTCATACTCTATCTGTGTCACAGACATGCACAAACAAATGCACACACATGCACACAGGTACACACATAAGATAAGATAACACTTTGTTAATCCTGAAGGAAATTCAAGACATCCGGGCACAGAGTTGGCCTATGCCCAAGTCTCTCGTGCAGCCTCTGGCTTGTCTAATGTAGACTGATTAACTCACGCTCCATTTGCTGGGGTCCCAGGCCATGAACCAGCCGGTGAAGGTGGGAGGCTCGAAGCCCTGCTTGACTAACAGGATGGGGGTGTCAGGGTCACGGGAGCCTGGGTGGGTGCGTAGGTACTCCTGACATGTAACCACGGACTCCTTACGTTCCTCCTCATTGGCTTCATTGCCCACCCACAAGAAGACCTGCAAACACACACAAATCATCAGAGAAACATCAGCTGTTTATCAAAAAGTTAAACAAAAGTTGGCACGGTCAAGTGCATGTGGGACATTTGACTATGGCATTACATTCCATAGTATATTTATACCAACTGCGGTTAATGGGGGCGGGGCCCTTTTCATTTTCATGAGTGGAGTTATGGTTAGGCTTTATAGGCATAAAAGAAACAGCCTACAGTTTGCGTCCTATATTTTCACCAATATATATGAATTTGTTTACAAATCAAAGTATAGGAACTAGGGGTGACGATTTTCAAAGAGTTATGTAGTCTGACAAGGTTTTGTTTGGTTTTGTTTTACATATAATAGGGGCACCATCATCTGGCAAATGCTTTATGCACAAACAAGCCATAGAGAGAGCCAAGAGAGCCTTGATTCATTTAACAAGTGGCTACAAAGCTGGTAAATTCATCTATAGCATAAAATGTTGCATGGATTCCCTATTAAAGCTGACAGAAGGCAATTTTAAGTTAAAGGAAACACGAAAACAAAGATGGTGGTGGTGTTTTTTTTTAATTCCATGTTGGCTATTTGTAGGTGATTTATCATAGTCACATACCTGATCCCAGGTGTCTAAAAGCATTACGTCATCCTCACTGAGGTCATCTTGAGTGAACTGCGTAACCTCTGAGACAACAAATCGACCTGTCTTATTGGAGCATTCAAAGAGGCGTGGCTCATGATCCAGTGAGGCCTGCTGTAGTCTAGAAAGATGCAGATGCAGATGCCTATCATTTTATCTTTAACTACAAATAAACTTGAAATTAATTGAGAAATTGAATTGAATTTAAACAGTAGATGATATTTGACATTGTTCTTCTTTAACCTATCAATATTGATCTCCTTTTAAGATTCTCATTTTATACTTGACTTTCACTTGACTCTTGACTTGAAACTGAATGAATAAATGAATCTGTAACACTTCCCACAACTGTCAGATGGCGTACCTCTTATCATTTGCATATGGTGCCTTGCCTCCCAGCAGCTGCCAGAACTCCACAGGCTCCTGTCCCTCGGCGATGGTCTCCACAGCAGTAACGCCCTTAGCAATGACCCCAATGACCTCTTTGGCCATGGCTCTCTCATCTCCACTGGAGCCCTGCAGGACAGAGCGGGAAGAGTGTTGAGGACTGCAAGGATGAGGAGGTGAAGGAGGCAGGCTTGCAATAATGTAGCTGCAAGCTCTCAGTGTCCACATTATGATTTACTAACAACAACCTCTTAATATGCTAAATATATATGATAAAGGAATTATCTGGAGTGAATCAACACGTTGCCCTACTGTTTTATAGTTCCAAGCACTATTGATAGCCACCTCGATCACTGAATTTCATGCAACGCAGACTGAGATAGCGAAACGTAACAGTAACAGTAACAGTAACAGAATGGGGCATGTCAAAATGAAAGCAAATCAATTAGGTTTCGTTTTTTGTCTCATTCAGTTAGTGTTAGCTGCCTTTTCACGAACTCGGTCTACGATGCATGAAATTCGATCATTGAGGTGGCCTTAGTTCAATAGTGCTTAGCGGTATAAAACAGCAGGGCTACGCGTTGATTCACTCTGGATAATATCTTTAATAATGTCCTAATTAACCTTCTTGACTTTCTGATAAATTTATATCTCTTAATAATTAATAGTGGTAAACCAGCTGGAGCCATTTAAACAATCATCTTCTCGAGATCAGAGAGGTCATGTGCAAAGCGTAACAATGAGACTGCACATTTCATGAAGAGCTCATGATTTTACCAATCATTATTTACATGTATATGACCAAGAAGGATCAAACATTGAAGGGGAATGACAATGGCAATGTGATTAGAGCCAGGTCTCTACATAATGGTGGTTAAAAGCCATCTGTCTGTATTCAGTAAACAAAAAACTGTAGATCTATTGCGACAATTATGTAATCATATCATTATACAAAACAGACTGAAACCTTTTATACATTTTAAAGACCATTGACTTTTCAGATGGATTACAAAACAGATGCATTCTGGGAGATAATGACACAGTAGATGCAAAGATACTATGTAGGATATACTGTAGGTGGTAGCAAGATGGTTCATGGTAGTTCATGTCTGGAAGGAACAGGGAATCAAACACACACACACACACACACACACACACACACACACACACACACACACACACACACACACACACAGTAGTACACAGACAGCAAACACACACACACACACACACACACACACACACACACACACACACACACACACACACACACACACACACACGCAAGCTTAAAAACACACAGAATAACACTTTGCTCACAAACAATACCTATACAGTCACAAGCAGTAAGATACCCACTATTCCCACGTTACCCATTGCATACCTTTCCACACCACAGGTAAACACCACCCTGGCTCTTCAGGAGAAAAACATCATTGGAGTTGAGGCAGCCAGCCAAAGCATGGACCTCGATGGCTTTGGTGTTGGACTGGTCAGTACCACTGACCTGGAACAGTCGCACTGGTGGCTCTGGATCCGAGCCGTCCTTCCTAGAGGTACCACCCTGAAAAGCATGCAGTACAAAAATAAATGTTAAGGTTATGATATAGTGATCATTTTAAGGTTTAAAGAAGAAATTATTCAAATTGGGAGTTTTATATTAGAATCAGTGAACATGTATGTTTCATGTTTATTTCATGTTTATTTACTCACCTCAAAGATGACCATCTTGCCCTTGAACATGGCCATGAAGTGTCTGGGCTCCTTCCCCATGGTAACTCTCACCTGGACGGGCTCGTCGTTGTACTTCTGGTCGAGATTCACAGCCTGGAAAGCACTGGCTGCCAACTCATCCTGGGAAGCATGTCGGCCCTGTAGAGATGAGATGAGTCATTATGTTTTTGCTTTTGTTTTTTTGTAATTCAATAGTATAGTAAACCGCTTGTATTCAAAACTTTCCACAATATTCTGTCATTGAATTGCAATACAACCCTAAACAGCACACAAAAAAATGTCTAATGTTCAAAATGTCAGTGTAAATCCTGAACTTTATTATTATACTTTAAAAATATGTGATAGCAAGGACCCATCCAAAGGCAGTGGGCTGTTACCTGCCAAATGTACAGGATATAGTTCCTCTTGTTGTTAACTTGATAGGTGTAGAGGATGAGGTAACAGTCTCCACCATAGAAGTAGCCGTGCCACTCGGGCTCCACAGGAACCAGCTCCAGATTCTCTATCCGCCAGATCTGGGTTAGGCAACACAACAGTACTAGAGTGAGAGGATGTAACACTTGCCCTGTCACTTCCACTGTCATTTCCTCTGCACTGTATGAACCATAGACCTCACAGCAACCTTTGACTGTTTTCCATTGTTCAGAGAGCTAAGTTTATGTTCTGGTTGTGTGGCCTAGTTTGAATGTTACTCTGCACTTTGTCAACTTGGTTAAAAGTGTCCTCTAAGGACAGAATTCTCCCATGTGCTTAAGTCCGCTTAGCTGTGTGCTGTGTGCTCAGCCTGTGCTACCGTAAATGTTTTTTTTTTGCATATGGGAGAATTTTGTCCTAAATGCATAAGTCAATAACAACTTAACCATAAGTCTCTACCCTTCTTGTCCTTGCTGTGTCTCCTTTCCTCATATTATTTCTACCTGACCGCCCCTCCTCCATAATACCTCCGTTGTTCCGTTTCCGTCATCCACCATGCGCTCCTGGGCTGCAACCTCGGGCATTACGTGCATCCTGGTGGCATCAAACTTCTCCTGGGTCACCGTGGCTGAATGTAAATACAGTATTAAAAGGCCAAAGTCATCATTACTGTAAATGATGCAAAGCATACACAAATACATGACAGGATACATGATGGTAATACAGTCATACAGTGATGGGTGTCTCTGAAAATAATAAACACATTGAATCAATTGCAGGCTTGTGTCATTGCTTATCAAAACACACACACACACACACACACACACACACACACACACACACACACACACACAAACACTGTCAGTGTAGGAGTTAATCTACTGCATTGGTGTATGGCAATGGAACATATTGTGCAAAACAAGTGACAGTGCAGCTGTGACACAGCAGATGACTCATACATGCAGTACATTCTCCAATAACAGCACTTTCCTGGCAGTAATAAGTACATTAGACACAAACAATGATGGTGCAGATCAGATGTACAGCACCACATCCATCCTTCAGCATTCACCAGTGCCACCACACCATGCACTCACTCACCCACTCTCCCCACATTGTGTGTCTTCCCCAGGCCTACTGTCTGGTCTTTGACACGCCAACTCTGGAAGAGCTGCTTGAAGAGAGCCGACTCCGCTCCATCATTCACCGTCTCGATGTTGGTGGTGTTGGCGTACCCCTTCATCTTGATAAACTCCTGTTACAGTAAGACAGGCCAGAGACACAGTGGGTAAGACACAGACACAAGTCAAATCATATAATATTTTGTTATTTTCTAATTTAATTTATTCATTTCATTATAAATTTCTTCTTCCTCTTTTAAAGTTGGATAAATTTCAGGAGTTAAGCAATGTTAAATTGAAATATATTCATGGTTTAGAGAAGAAAATGAATAAAAAAAATATGTAAAGTGAATTGATCCAGTGACTAATTCCTGCATGCAGTATTTGCATAAATAGACTGATTGATTGATAGTGTAGTGAACCCACCAGAGCTCTAGACATGGCCGCCTGCCTCTCAGCCTTATTGGCTCTCTTCCCTTTCCACACAAACACCTTCAGGCCTCCCTGGTCCAAGAAATAACAGTCCTGGAAAAATGGAGAAGAAATTTACTTATTACCACTGAGCTCATGAGGTCAGTCTGATAACGATCTGAGTGAACAGCACCCAAATGAGAAACAAATCAGGGGAATGGACATGAATCATGGATCGTAGAGATGGATCGTAGCTCGCTGAGGAAAACAAGGCCATCCTCACCTTGCTGTTAAAAACAAACCAATAATTCTCTACTCTTCTGACTTTAGAATGCAGGATGGTTAAACTACATTTACCCATCAGAAGTAGTTGTACTGTACTGTATGTTGGTGATAAGTTGTAAAACACAAAAATATAACAATGTGCAAAATTGTAGAAATAAATGAAGTGAATACTTGAGCCTGCGTACATCATGATTTAATAAATCCTGCACTAGAGGTCGGGTCCCAATCTCGGTGACTGTCATCGAACCTTCAGCATCAGACACACTGTGAAAAGAATAACTTTGTTATATTTGCTTTTACTGTAACTCACTTGGCAGCCATTAAAAAAGTGAGAGATCATTTGAAATAATTCTAGATACATCAACAAAGACATTTCCAAAAAAGATTCCTGATATTTCTCTTACTGATAGAGAGTGAGCTGGGACTTCTGCTCCTGGTCGGGTGTGTCATCGGGCACTGCACTGGACAGCTTAGTGTTTTGCTCTCCTAGGGTACTTTTCATGGCCTCCATCAGGTTAGGGCTGTCACCCTCTACATCGCCCTCGATCACCCCGATCTCTGCCCGACCCCCCCTCTCTCGATCACGGATGTCCTTGGCCAGCTGCATGCCCTGGAGGGCAAGCAAGACAGTGTTGAAAGCTACAGCACCATTTTGCATTTTCTATTTACATTTTACATTTACATTTCACCCATCCAAGACAAGTTCAATGACACTTTAAAAAGACTCCAAAAACCACCACCCTACTCCAGATCATCCTGAATCTGGTTTGTTTGGTCAGTTTCAAGGGCAGCACAAATGTAATTCTGAAAGCTGTGCCTCAATAAAAAGTTCACTACTAGAAATATTTCAGATTGGCGGTTATTTAAGAGGAACCTGTTGTGCTAATGTGCTAATTACTTCAGCAAAAGGATTAAAGGATTATATTGCTTCCCTCTCAGCATTCGGAGTTCTACTCCTGTATTCTACATCAACAGCAGTCCTCTTGCTGCAGCACTTTTGTACTTTAACTGGAAACAGATCAATGACAACAGACACTACTGCTGAGCTTAGTAGTTTGCAGGACAGTAGCATTCCAGATTGCTATAAAGCCATTGTAATCGATGGAATTTACTTTCGGGAGGTCTAAATTACTGTAACTCAAAACTGTGTTGGCTTGGACTAAGTGGCTCAACTGAAATGGAACACAAATCAGGAAGAGAAGAAGGGGACCTTTAGCCTCTCTTGTCTGTTGCTCTCTGGGCCATTCCACTGAATGATGACTTTGCCCGTGTCCAGAAGAAACACGTCGCCCAGGTTGAAGCTCTTCCACGACATCTCCACCTGTTCACATGGTCAACAACACAAGAGAACAGAAGTCAGACTGATCCACTGCACTAGAATAAATGCATTCATTTCACCATTTGAGGAGATTATGACGAGACACAGCTGACTGAAGTTCAGTAGTGAGGATTTTCTCCACTGATGCCTCCGTCCTAATTTTAGGGCTTTATTTTATGGCTGTCCTAATGTGAATGAATCATACTAGGTGTAAATGCAAATGAAGTCATACTAGGTGTAAATGCAAATGTGTTTTTCCCAGAAAGGGGGATACAGTATAATCACTGAAGTCGTTTGTTGTACCTCCATTGCAGTAACTCTTCTCTTGCCCTTCACGTGCAGGAGTCTCTGGATGTCATAGGAATTAGTCTCAGTGTGCCTCATGCCTGATGCCACGCCACCCTTCTTATAGCTGAGGAGATCCAAATAAATAGACACATGGTCAGATTTAAATCCACTTCACATCACTATTTAGATGGACAAGATATCCAAGACGACTGACTTATGAAACTTGAAGTGCAGTATGACATTAGGGAGTGCTGGCACATCTGTGATACAGGTATGTGTCACAACAGATCGGTGTGTGGTGTTGTATTTGTTAAACAAAAGCCTTTTTGCATTCTGAAAAAAGAACACAGCACTGTGTTGACTTATGCTGGAGTTTGTTCCAGAGCAGAGGCAGGCAGGCAGGCCTTACTGTACGTACATGACGCCCTGTTTAAAGTATCCCCGGAAGGCATCCGACTCATGGTTCTGGACCTCCCGGTGCTGTACCGGACCGGACCCCAAGAACTCATCCAGTTGCACGGTGTAGACGGCGGCAGCCCCTTGCTCATCCTGGGTGGACTGGGAACCGATCCAGTAGTGGATGTCATAAGATACAGCACTGCCCACCTTCTGAGTCTGGGGATAAGGTGCATATGTGGGGGTGGGAGGTTACAGTACAGGAAAATAAATATATGCTTAAATGTACATTTTGTTTGAGCTTGTGTGTGTGTATGGGTTTGTGCATGAGTGCGCGTGTGTGTGTGTGTGTGTGTGTGTGTCTGTGAGAGAGAGAGAGAGAGAGAGAGAGAGAGAGAGAGACAGAGAGAGAGAGAGAGAGAAAACTTTTCTTTCAGTGTGAGAGGTGCATAGGTGAATGAATACCCATGTGTATACAGACACATGCACAAGCAATAAGGAAGACACATGCAGGACAGAAAACAGGACAGAAGAGGAAGAGAGAGAGAGAGAGAGAGAGAGAGAGAGAGAGAGAGAGAGAGAGAGAGAGAGGGCACTGGATAGACAGATAGAGAGAGCGCTGGACAGAGAGATAGAGAGAGAAGATGTGATAGTGAGAAGTAGCGGGAAAGAGGAAGACATTAGGAGGAGGGAAGCGACGTTGACTATGTGGAAGTGAGGTGAGCACACACAGAGATATGAACACAAGCGGAAGAGAATGCAGTATAAAGCAGAGATTAGGTGATGAGAGAATACACATGCGCGCGCACGCACACACACACACACACACACACACACACACACACACACACAGGTAAACAGAGAGAGAGAGAGAGAAAGAGAGAGAGAGAGAGAGAGAGAGAGAGGTACTGGAAGAAGGAGGAAAAGTGGAGAAGGTGTCCAAGGGAAACACGGTGCAGATAAGGATCTCAGGTGACTCAGATAGACATGCAAAGAAGATGGAAATACGGCCAATGCCTTTCATCAGGTCATTGTAAACTAATATGACAATATCTTCACAGAGTATATTCTCACTATATTCTCATTTTGTGTTGCCTTACAAGGAAGATTGTTCACAACCAGCGCTTACATATAGAAGCACGTAGCAGTCGCCCTCATAGAAATTTCCATGGGATTTCTCTGGAACCAGGACTAACTCCATTTTCTGTTGGAATAAGTGAAGAAAAAGATAAAGCTTCCCTACTTCTCTTCAGTAAAGCAGAATATAGAGCATGGACCACTTTGGGAAGTTCTCAGTGGCCAAGCTCCCCAGAACACATCAAATATATTAGGGGCTTTCTATAGTTATGTTAATAAAACCGTTTACCTGAACTTAACTCTAACCGATCAGATGAGCAATCAACAATGACATTCCCAATATGTAAAACAGTTGTTTAGTGAAAATGTTGCATTTTTTTCTAGGCTGTCTAGAGCTAAGAGACAAATATTTGAGATAAACCGTACCTCTATTCGCCAAATAATAATCCCTGGGGACTGAGTGACAGCCCGAAATGTGTGCTCCATGATGTCTTGATATGTCAATGTCCTGGTCACAACTAGAAATTAGTTCCTATTAGAAGAACAGAACCCAAGCAGGGAATTAGTCATTTTCAGTCTTTTTATAGAGCAAACCATTCAAACCATTTGTACTGTTTATTGTACTTTCAAGCCTATGGTGCCATAAACCTATAGTACTGTAAACATTTTCCTCTCTTAAGTGCCACCAGTGAAAAACCCACACACTGACAATTTAAACTGTAAAACATCATTTGCTTCATGGAGTGAACTTGATTTTGCCATAAAATCCTGTCGCAGACAGCAATTATCCATTAGCAGTACTGCCATCCAAATGTTCTCTTTCATCACAATGAGATTTTTTTTCCTGATATCATTTCAAAAGTGACTGATGAGCATCCCCAAAATGACTATTGTTAATTTGGTGAATGGTCCCTTTCAATCAGATGATAGGCTGCTGATAAAGCCTATAAGCCTTGTCTGTGTGATATGCTCTAATGCTCTCCTGCAAATCAAACCAGGTAGATAGATGATAGATGAGATGATCCGCACAGTGTAATCGATCAGACAGTATCATTCAACGGTAGATAATAACATATAAAAAACTTGTGTTGTCATAGGAAAGGGGATATTTCTAAAGAGTTCTGAACTATTGAAAGCACCATGCATGACGTTACCAAAACAGACAGACTGTCTAATCTATTTCACTGGAAAACATTAGTCGACTCTGATATGTGAATCCAACAAATCAATATTCACTTCCACTCCATACAGTGATTTCCTATCAGTAACTATTTTAGATGCTGAACCCTTCAAATAGCAGTGTGGTTATCGAAGCACAAGAGCCTATTAGGGACCTCTGCATGAAATCAAAAAGTGGAGAAAGTGGGCTTACCTTGGTAGCAGAGAGTAGTGAGAAGATGTGATAGCAGGGCCTGTACTGGAGAATACTCAATAGATCCTATCTCACTAACCGCACTCTCTCTCTCTCTCTCTCTCTCTCTCTCTCTCACACACACACACACACACAAGCTACCCCGCTCTCTCTCTCTCTCTCTCTCTCTCTCTCTCTCTCTCTCTCTCTCTCTCTCTCTCTCTCTCTGCCTTTTTCTCATTGGTTCTGTGGAGAGTTCTGGACCTCAAGGGTCATATTCGAAGCCCATCATCTTCCTCCACCTCTTCGCTTCAGACACCCACACACACAGGCACAAATGTACACACACACACACACACACACACACAAACACACACATAGACACACACATACAGAAGTACACACAGACAAATAAACGTACGCAAACACACACATACACACACACACACACACAAACTCACCGCATTTGCTTGGATTTGCATGTTCCAGGTTCCTCTCTCTATCGCGTCGTCCAATCATTGGGCACGTTGGTGGGCTGATGCACAATCTAGCAGGCAAATGAACCATTGGGAGGAGGGGGGGCATATTCAAAGGATGAGGCCAGTTGAAGAGCAGCATTAACAAGATTGGTGGCCAAGAGTGGGAGAGGAGAGGATAGAAGGGGAGAAGAGGAGGAGAGAACAGGGACTGGGGGACGGTGATGATGGTGGTGGTGGGGCTGTGGATGGGAGGGGAAATCCTATGCCAGTAAACCGCACTCTACAGTACAGGGAGTGAGGCCAAAGAGTTATTGATTTTGTGTGGTTATGTAGTCGACTGGCAGTAGATTCAAAGAGGCGATGCTTAGAGAGACAGAATGCCATTACGGCCCATTTGAATCCTCTTTTGAGGCTCTGCAACAGCTGGCTAAAGTGGTGGCCAAAAGGAAGTATTCGGTGCTTTTAAACAACACTGTATTGATCTGAAAGAACTGTGCGCAGCCTTTTTTCCTTACGTGTGTTGCTGGGTATGTTGAGTAATCATATAAATCCAGGGTGCTTACACAAGCCGCAAATGATGTCATCTCTACTCACTATCAAGGGCTTTCTGAGCAATAAATTTGCCAGTCAAATGTTAGGGACTGTGTGTCAAACAAGATGTGTGTAGTTAGGTAGGCCTCCACGCGTAAACTAACCTACCTATATCCATTAGTAAATTAAATTATGGATTCATTATGTTAGCCAAATGTAGGCCTATACTTTTCAATCACTTTTAATATAGGGTCGAACTTAGGGAAGGATGGTGTGCAAGAATTCACCGGCTCGTGAAATTGCTTTTGATAGAGACCTGGATAGACTGTGGAAACACTCTGGAATCTTTGGCTATAATCTGATTTCTTTTGTCCTATGTGAAGAAATTAATGGTTTCAACAGTGGAGGATAGAGGCATCCTAGATGCTCAAATAACTCTTCACATCAGGACAGCTCATGTTTTAAAATACTGATTCATTTTATCATTAAACAATATGAAATTGAAAATGATGTTTTCAATGTGATCACATAATCTTTCAACCTGTTCCTCTTTTTCTTTTCTTTTTTGAATACATTATAGCCTGTCTATGCTAGAAAGGGTAGAACTGTCATCGCATAAAATGCACAAGGTCACCTCTTATTTGTTTATTTGAGTTTAATTATTATCCCAATGCAAATGTGATGCCATGTGTGTCTGAGGAAACAAATGCCTGCTCTATGTGGAAATAAAAACACAGCTCAAACAGAAATCAATAATCAATGTTTTTATTTTCAATTTCCAGAGTTCCTAGAAATAAAGAAGAAAAAGAAAATAAAAAATAAAGAATATTTTGAAATCTTGTACTCATTTTAATTCAAGTTTTTAAAAAATAGTTTATTTGTAAAACAGAATTCTGAACTGAAATAGAGAAGATTAATAAATGATTTTTTTTCTTATTGAAAAGTAATGTACTCTTTCCTTCTGCATAGCTCTTATTGGCATTATTGTTCATGGTGCATAACCTTGATCCAACCATTAAAAAAAAAACAGACTCAACAGATTTCTTTCTTTCTCCACCAGAAAAAAACTAAGGCTTTCTTTGTCCAGGCACAGGAGTACATCTGCAGGTCCTGATGTCATTTCAGAGCACCTATGCCATGTACAGTAGGTCCTGGATTTTCATAAATACTCATAGTCACAAGCTTCAAAACTGAACTGGATGTGCAGAAACACGTTTGCATGTTTTAAAAAATACAAGCCGTGTTTTCATGTATGTATGTATGTATGTATGTATGTATGTGTGTGGCTGTCCCAGGAGACTTAAGGGTAGTCCGAAACCTCACTTGTGCAATAAAGAATATGCCCATCGATATCCATCTCAAAATACTTTTCTTTTATTATTGGTCCACTTGGCACTGTCAAGGGAAACCTATAAATTCTGGTGTTGCAAGAAATTGCAGACCAACTGACATGTGGCTCCGCTGAAGGTGGAAAAACTTCAGAGCACCTCAGAGAAACTTCAGAAAAATTGCTGGAGACCAAGGCCAGCTTGCTGGTATTTGATCAGTTAACCAAGTCTGTTTGAACGTCAGGCAGAAGGAAATTAAATATTTTTAATTCCTTTAAGATAACAAGTGGCTGCTGTCAATCAACTTGCAAAATGCCAGCTTATAGGCCGAGAGCTGCACCCAATGAATTTGAGGTATTGCTCTAGCTGAATGATGTGTTTGCGGCTGAGTTGTTGACAAAAGGTTTCCCCTTGATAAGCCACACACAAAATAAAAACAGCCAACTGCAGTTGTAGGTCAAGGGACACAATGCATGACCGATGTAAAATTCTTAAAAGAGTACCAGAACTTAATAAAAATGATGAAAGTCATCATGAATGTCACGCAGAGATACATCCCCTCAGATTCCAGCAGAGTGAATTGAATGTGACATTAGACTATTTAAAAAACTTTACCACTTCCCCAGTTTTCTTGGGACTCAACCCAACAAATACCAACATGCAATACAACAAAATCACATATGAAAAGCACACCTGTGTGTCAACAGGCCCTGAAACGGCCAGACACATCAACCAACATTCGTTTGTTTTTGTTTTTCTCATAATTGCACATACAATAAAACCTGCTTCTTGTATCATCTGGGTTACTATCCCAAATGTTCTGTTGTGCCGTCACCATCAAATGAGAGGCTGTAATTCTGAACACTTGCTTTGCTTTCTCTTGGATGCGATGTTAAGAGCATGACAATGCTCAAGGGATCTTCTGCCTCACCTTGCCCTCTTGAATTAACCGTCAAGATTAAACTTAAACTTAATCTGTAGATTTGTAGTCTTCTTAATGGGTTCATTTTGGTTTTAGATTCTAGACAATGCTGAATGCAGAGATTGTGCTAATTTAGGAGATGCATCAAGACGCAGCCATCAGGTTTGCTGCAAAGTAAATTCACTCAAGACAAAACTGAACCCATGTGATGTGTTTGACGCCTCGATAGACTAGCTTGGACAATGGCTTTGGCAGACTTGCATCTCCAAAAGCTTTAGTTATAAATTCAAGATGCTCCAGCATACACAGAAGACAAAAAGATCAAGGCTGTAAATTCCGCCTTAATTAGGCGAGTGGATATTTTATCCTCAGGAATATAGAAAAAGAATGAAATGGAGAACACAAGAAAGACAGACCAGCAGGAAAGTGAAGGAAACAAGACAGAAAGCAAAGAATGATCAAATAATGAACGTGACCATGTCCAGTAAGAACCAAAACAAAGGAACAAAAAGAAAGCCATGGTTTTATCACTTTGGAAAGAATTATTTTATGGAGTGATTCATTTGCTTGAATATGCAGCGTACACAGAAATACACACTAAATCTGATGGTAACACAAACAAAGAAGAAAAAGAAAAAAAAAAAAACATTTATGAGTGGAGAAAGTCAAATTGTGCACAATCAAGGCACTTTCATTTGGGCATTAAGAACAATATTGAGGCTTTTGGCAAACTAAAGGAAGAAAGCAAGAGAAAGAACAACATAACAATGACATGAGAGAAGCAGCAAATGGGATTTGCCTGGGCTGGACACACTTTCAAGTTTGGATACTCTTGTCCTAAAACTTTAACCAGGCAACCTCTCCAAACAGAAGAGTTCTGAACAGATCCTTTGCTTTCAATGTGCTGTTACAAAAATTAATTTTCCTCCACCTACGACAATTTGTTATTCTATTCTCAAGGTTGCTTTTTTTCATGTATTTTTTTTTCACATGAAGAATGCTTTATAGTTTAATGCTGACTTGGTACAAAGTAGTGATGAAGATAAACGTTTGGTTCAGCGGGACTTGGGTGGTATAAAAGTCCACCCATTTTATGCATAGCACTAAATTTACTGCCCCCAACTTTCAAAGTCCGAATGCTATAGAACCGCCACCTTAAGTACATAACTGAATACTGTGGTTGTAAGTTTGCAATGTGTCAACGGCAAATTTAAGTCCGATTCCCAGTAGTATCTCAAACTAGTTAAGGCCTATGGATAGGTGTACTGGAGAAAGGCCAAAATAAAATGCTTGTGACAGACTTAAAATGAAAAATCCAAATAGGTGAGACAGGTAGATTTGCATATCTAGGCAAAGTGAAAGGTATAAAACTACCATAAAAAGACAGAGTGGCCTGGTAAAGGGAATTGATTGCAATGGTCCCTATTATAGCTGAGGATGATGTCACCACTGGCAAAAAACACTGAGTTGCTTTTTTTTTTCCTTTTTTTTTTTTTTTTTTCTTAAAGACAGGTACAACCAGGAAGAGAGGCTATCAATTGTATGGCTGTTCTTCCTCAACATCAGAAAATAATACAAAATTATTATTTTTTTTTAACATAGAGAACATCAAAAAGACATTTAGAAAACGTATATAGAAAAAAACCCTAACTATTGAAAAAGAACAACCATCTCTTTTAGGAACAAAGCTTTTGATTTCTTCTATCCTTTTAAAATTTGTCCTCTTTGCTTTTTTTCTAAAAAAAAAAAAAAAAAAAAAAAAAGGCACAATGATGGAGACTCCAAGGTCCCGGATGAAGGTCTGGTTGTAGGTCACTGTGTCTTCTCTTTCTCGTTGAGTGTCGTGCTAGGTCAGGCCGCTTGCGCCACAAGCGCCCGAGGTTCAGCATTGAGGCCGCTTCCTGAAGACAAGCCACCCCCCCAAGAGGAGGGCTTTAAAAAACAAAAAACAAAAACAAACTTGAGCCAGGTATTTTCGCTTTTTCTAACAGGAAGTCTTCAGACCAATGTTGTTGAGTGCCAAGTGGCATACACCACTTGAGGATACTGGGTTGTTGGGTTGGGACTGTGCGTTCCTATGGGAGAGAGCTACAGCATAAGGGCCTGTGGGAGAGATTTGGCATGGAGGATGTTGATACAGTAAGAGGGAGTCACCAGTCACGCAGAGGAGAGAAAAAAAGTGTGGTGGTGCTGCTGAGGACTAGTGCTATAGGAATTATAAGGTCCATAAGGAGGAGGGGAGGCTAAAGGAGGTGGAGCGCTGCTTCCACTAGGTAAGAGTATGTGTGTGTGTGTGTGTGTGTGTGTGTGTGTGTGTGTGGTATAAATCGGTGTGTTTAGGCCTCTGTGTGTGTGGATGGGTCTGCAGTGCTCTTTATTAATGACAACCTGTCCGTTGCTGTTGTTTCTGTTTCTGGAACTAAAAGCACCAGGCTCAGAATGGGCAGTCTTTGGGGGAGAGGAGAAATTTCTGTGTTTATGTTTGTGTGTGTGTGTGTGTGTGCATATATGTGCTCATGTGCCCTCAGTATGTTTGGATATACTGCTGTGTGTTGTGTGTGTGCACGTGTGGCATGCGCACATCTGCTTACTGTAGTGTTGCCTTAATGCGGATGTATCGAATGTGTCTGTGAGTGTGTCCTGACTATTGTGCACTTGTGAGTGTGTGTGTGTGTGTGTGTGTGTGTGTGTTTATCTGAGCGCAGGAGTGTGTGGGTGGGTGGGCATCATTCAGACGGGTGGGGCGCACAGGTGCGAGTGTTTGATCAGGGCGCACGCAGCTGCCGTAGTTTATCGTAGACGTCGTCCGCTTCACTCAGCTCCTCAAACACGGGCAGCAGGTTCAGCAGTTCTGTGTCCTCTAGGTCGTCAAACCAGGACACAACAGGCACCTAATATCACACACACACACACACAAACACACACACACACAGCAGAGATATTACACGACTTATTGAGGGGCTTCAAATGCGACATAGCCGTTATTTATTTCATTATCAATTTATTGACAGTGGGCAGCCACCCCAGCTGTGGGCCTCAGGTGTGGAAACTCACAGCATTCTCGGGGTGGAAGATGTAAGAGGCGGGGGAGTTGTCCAGGATGAGGATTCTGTTGAGTTCCCGGCCCAGGCGGCTCAGGTCCTTTACATAGCAGCCCTGATGGAAGACGCAGGACTCCCGGAAGAGACGAGCCCGGAAGACCCCACACTGGTCCAGGAGATCTGTTACCGGATCTGCATACTGGAGCAAGAGAGAGATTGATTAAGTGAGAGAGAGAGCAATTATGTATGAGACCTTTGTAATCAAATGTACACCCTCCTCTTCTACTACTTTCATCAGACCATTTCTGATTATGTTTAATGAACATTATAGCCTGACATAGCCCGCCCATAATACGAATGTTCATCCGTATCCATGGTCTGGGAACGGTCCTCTGGGGTGTGTTTACATTGGTAGAGAGTATATCCGGCCAATAAGCGAAGCTGATTAGACGAGCTGTCCAATCGTTTCAAACCAGAAGTGAATGCCCTCCCCTCCGCAGTATAATCGCGTCAGGTTAAAGAACCTGCAGACCATGAATACGGATGAACAGCAGTATTATGGTCGGGCTATGTCAGGCTATGAACATTATGGTCATCAATGTTATATAACATAGCTTCTATCTCTCACACAGCCACTGTGAGAGCTCTGCTCGTAAAAAACAGTATGTATGAAGAAAAGTTTTGAAATGAGTATTTTCAGTGTTAATGGTTTCACTTTGAAAACAAACAAACAAACAAAACAACAATAGTTCAAAAATCACTTTGTGAGCCTTTGCATCCTTAAAACAGCCGGAACACCCGACAACTGTACCTTGGCTAGACTGGCAGTGAAAAGGATGCACTCAAACAGCTCCCCCATTCTCTGAAGAAACTCATCTACGTGTGGTCTCTTCAGAACATAGACCTGTAACACAGACAATGTAGCTTAGCATCACATTAGATTACAAACAAGCCCAAAAGCTCATTGTGTAGCACAACAAGTCAAACTATGCATCGGTGAAACAGAGGAAATAACTAGGGCTGTGCAATCAAACTTTAATCAAATTATAGTTATTACAATCTCAGGAACAAACAATCAATCTTTCCTGGAGTTGAATGACAAATATTAATGGAATGAAAGTCATTAAAAAGTTTCCAAAGCTAATGAATGAGCAATGACATTATTAATAGAAATTATTACAGATAATGCATGTTTGAGGCTTGAAATTATGTATCTGTGACGAATCACGTTTCAGAACATCTTGTGTTAAACTCAATGGAAAAAAAAACGGAAGTGTCTCAGACACAGTAGATTTCACAACACCTTTCTGATGGCATGCATTCGCCACCTCTAAAATATGTGGCATGCACAGAACCACAGTCTGATCTCACGCACTCGTGATGTTCCTCTAATAAACATTCTTCACAAACCAGTTCTGGAATCCAGGTGTCGTCATCTGTCCCGAGAAGCTGTGTGCAAGAGGCCCTCTCCCGAAACAAGTAATCGAGAATAGGCCGCACTGGTGGAAAACAGCCTATCCTGGATTACTTGAACCGGGCCAAGGCCAAGAGATGAGGAACTGAGACTTAAGGCGTCAAGAGTAGGAGTGGGCTGACAGAACTAAACTGCCCTAGTGTGCACAGATTTTGAGCATAATTTTTCAGTGGAGGTTTTTTTGTCTATTGTACACAACAAAACAACAAAGCAATGTAATGCAGTGCACTTACACAGACGCTAACTCATAACCAATGTGATGGCAGCAAATGGACCAACCTTTGTTTCTGTATTACACTATTCTTTACAGTTCAGTTACAGAAACTTAAAAGGTCGTAAACAAATACACTTAACCTACACAACAGTGGTTACATAAACATTTCCTGCCTCATTCCACTTCCCCATCCAGAAATGACAGTACTACTTCTGTCCAGCAGAGGGCTTGAGGAGTCCCAACATGCTTGTGTTTGAAAAGCATTCAGTGACCATGGGTAGGGTCTCAAAACTGCCAGCCTCACCTGATGCGTTGTCCCCTCAATCTCCACAGGTACGATGAAATCAGCATTACTGATTGGCTGAAGAGAGAAAGAAGACAGGGGGTTGAGATACGTGTGGCAAAATAACAAGAACATCATAACAAACCTTAATATACTTCTAGGTTTTGGTAAAAAAACAAACAAACAAAAAAAAAAACCTGTATCTAACAACCACAGACATTCTTATTTTCTGTGATAAATCAGTAATTCATTGTGGTGTGCAACAAGAACTGTGATAGCAACTTGGGTGGAGAGCACTGCAGTGCTAGAGTCCTTTAAAAGTGACACTGCTGTAATCTACTGTATGCTGGGCGTGCTGTGCTGTTCCATTGATCGACGGCACCCTGGTTTGTTTACAGTCAAACACTCTCCGAGGCCCACAACAGTCAGAGAGCAGGACACCACACCCAGCGGAGGCCGAGATAAACAGGGAACATAATCCCAGGGGAGTAGTGGCTTCCAAGCAACATTGCACTGCTGACACTTCACATACCTGCAAGTACTATACATTAGCACGGCTGAAACACACACAGGCCAGGACTCCTGGCTGGACAATGCAACTCAATGCAAATCATTTTAAATAAAAAACAAAACAAAAACAAACAAATCAACAAACAAAAACACTATTAGTCCTTCAATGAGACTGGAAAAAGTGCCAAAGCACGTTCAGGCAGCACATGAGGCGTGGTCTTAAAGAGATGTGGATTTCCCCACAGCAGTGACAGAGAGTGTATGCAGCTCAGTACTGATACCAGGTCTTGTTTTCTCTGCAATGACAACAATGCCCCTGCAGGAATGCTGCGTGGCGGCCGGCACAGATACGGCTACCGATAAGAAGAAGGACGACTCCCGCCGCACTGGCCCACACAGATGGGATAGATAACGTTAAAGCTACACTGACTCGTTCTGTAGGACAAAGAGTTCCATTGTTACCTCAAGTGGGACGTAAACACATCTCCTTGGGTGTTCTGAAGAGAACGTGTCGTTTTAGAAAGACAGGTCTGTCTTTAACAAGATAAATCTTTCTTTTCTCAGTTTACCTTCCAACCGTGTTACCAAATTACTGTTCAATATCTTACAAAAACACTTAGTAATGGCATTATACACTTTCAAGGAATGCTATTTTAAGTCCACCTAATGTCTATCCCTTAACTTAGGCCATACATAAACACAACAACCCACCAGAAGATCTGGCATACCACAGGCCTGGAATTTATGATGGCTATCAAGCAGACATGAAGGGCGCTACACCCACCACCCTTAGGGCACATTAAGCAATTATCCAGTTTACTTAACAAGACAGGTAACAGCACCCATAAGCTCATGATCACCAAAAGCCACTTTAGATAAGCCACCAGACTACTGCTGGAGGAGAGGTGACACCTTCCAGGTACTCGCTTGTCTAAAGGGTGGGCAGATTGATAACTGCAAGAGGAATGAACTTTCGCGAGAAGGATTGAGGAGTTAATCACTGCCTGCAGAGCCAGAGGGACCTTATGGTAATTTCCCAAATATAAATCACAGTTACACAGATGATCACATTTTCAAATTTTTAAAGTCTTCTTTATTCTCTTCTCATATCTCAGACAAGGACAAACAAACAGACATTTCGGATACTGCCTTCATCAGTGAGTCAGACTCACACAAACACACACACACTGACCAAGGCAGTAGCCAAAATGTCTGTTTGTTTGTTTGCGGTCATCTGTGGGTCATCTGTGCAACTGTAAGATAATCTATTTGATCAGATAATCTCAAAAGAACGGGAGAGCGCTGTTTTTTGTTAAGGACCAAATATAAACCACACTATGTATAAAGTTCAGGTCAGTTTTTTTTTTTTAACAGACAAGAAAAAAAGCTGTGTTCCAACAAAACTATTAGCCACAATTTACTAAACGTTTCTTATTGAACTATTCATAAGGAAGAAGGAAGCAAGAATTTATGAGGAAGAAGACCTTCTTAAAAATAAGAACAAGATGTCAACATCAATTCAAAAGGCCACCGTTCTTGGCTAAGCCTGCCCAACGACTCTTTAAACACAAAGTGTTGTGAATGGTGTATGGTCCATTGCTAGATATACGGCCTGAACAAATCTATTTGCTACTACTAGGGTACGTCCAGAATTCTAGGATAAAATCCCCATGCAGTCTATAGTTTATAGAACTGTGCATTCTCTCTCTCATTATCTCTCTCCCTCTCACTCTCTCACTCTCACCTTGAAGGAGCTGTGCACCAGAGTCTCGTCCAGGTCGATGACCACGCAGATCTTGCCTTGGTCCTGAGGGGTCACCTCGGGCAGCAGGCTGGTCCCTGGGATCTGTGAGGATGAGGATGGGGTGGTGGTGGTGTAGGGAGGAGAAAGGGGGAGGAATGGAAGGGAGGTTGTAGAAATACAATGGTAAGTTTCCTGCTCTCCACTTTTCCGCCATCTCACCAAATTGGACAACCCTAATCTAAAACGTGTTATCCCTTACACACGCATTCTTTCTGAAAATTATTTCACTACACTGATCTTAATACTAAACCACTCTTTAAGGTCCAAATAATTTACAATGATGAGAAATAAAATCGGGAAGTCTGTCTCGCCAGATGCCCACAAACAAAACTGAAGAGAGGGGAACATAAAATGATACATCATTGAGGTATGAATTGTTTGTCAGCTTATCTAACAAACAAACAAAAAATAAAACATTATATAAAGACTGAATTGTAACTATTTCAATTGTCTAATCAATGACCCATGTCACATTTTAAGTATATGGGAAATCAAAAATGGACCAAGACCATTAACTACAAGTAACTACAATTTTCAAATGCAGCCAGCAGGAGGTGCTGTTTGCCAAGGAGTCAGCTTATGCCTTTCAGAGTTTTGATGGCCACCATTACAGCACCCAGGTGTAGGACGCAATGCCAGGTCCCCTCAACCACTTGCCTGGTCTCCATCAATCTAAACTACCAAGACACAAATTACCCTAAATCTAATGACTTAAAGTCAACTTCCAGATATCATCATTGACTGACTAGACCTGATCTGACTGATTTTATGTCAACCGCAGCCATGATATAGCTGCACACTTAGATAGAAAACAGAACCGGCATGCCAGAGGCTAAACTCCAAATGAACACAGAAAACTTAACAGATCATCAATGAAGAGAAAAGGGTTTGAGCTGTGGGCAAGGCACATTCTAAACATTCTGAACAATATACTGTAGGAAGAAAATCATTCCTGAAGTCACACATTGAAAGGAACAGAGCATGCACACTTGGTAAAAAAAAGAAAGAAAGAAAAGAAAAAAAAAAAGAACAAAAAGCTAGAAGCTAGAAGTTTTTTTGTAAGCATTAACCGAAAAGAAAAGAAAAGAAAAGAAAAGAAAAGGATAAAGTATTAGCTAGCCTACGTCTCATCCCAGTGGGACCTGACATAAGTTCATGTTTAAAGTCAGTGATCTGGGCCTTTACGTACTTGGTGATACTGGTAGCGAAGAGTTTGAAGCAGATCATACTAAACAAAGAGACGAGAAGACAGTTAATGACATTCCCCTCCACTCATGTCCCAAACCTAGTGTAGAAACCAACCCCAACACAGAATCACACATATAAACACACAGACAGACAGACAGACAGACAGACAGAGACACACACACACACACACACACACACACACACTATGGACAAGGTTCAACATTCACACAGAGCAGAGGCTAATACAGCTCTGTATGAAGACTGATGATGGGACAGACAGAGACAGACAGACAGACAAACAAACAAACAAAACAAACAAACACATACACACAAATCTCTACCCTACAGGATGCACTAATGCTGTGAAGTGGAGAGTGATCTGAAGTCATACTGAAAGTACATCTCAAAAATCCCCTCCAGCTGTCACATACCAAGTACAGCGCAGCCAATGCAAATTCACAGGGAATATGCTTTTGCTTTAAGGGACTTTACCACTACTAGACAATTCCTTGTGGTGCCCTTATGCTGTGGGACCCAGGGTGCAGAACAAAGAGCACCACAAGACTTAGAACTTAGAAGTCGTATAACTTTAAAAAATAAAGCAACAAAAAAAAAACAAACAAACAAACAAAAACATTTTTTTCCCCCGAATTTCACATCACTTATATAAGACCATAAGTAAAAGGCCATGTGATAAGAATCATTTCTAAATGATCTCTAAGGAAGTCTATTACACAATTTCCTACAAGGAGGTGAGTCTAGCGAGGTCTCTACTGACAAACAGTCATAATAACTATAGAGCTATTCTGCATCCCTATAGACCATGTCTTACCACAACCCATCTGAAAACTTTGGGCAAGAGTACAAAAAAAAGGCAGAAAAACAATACATTGATGTTTCAAAAATAGGACCTCTAAAGAAATCTAGCGGCTTTGTAATCAGGTGACATCTGACAGATTGAGATTTATTTTAATACTTCAAAGACATTTTTTTTTTTTTTTTCATGATTTGCTAGTGCGGGGTTATCATTATTTATTTAAATAATTAATGTCACACCAAATATAGTGGCAAACCCCTCACAGTAAAAGCACAGTGTGTTGTTAATGTTTCATAAGCTTGTCCTGTTGTGCATTCCCCACCGTCCCCGGTGAAATTTACACAAACTAACAGCGGGGAGTCCAGGCTGGATCGCTAGTCCAATTAATAAGGACTGGGATCTGGCTCCGGGGCAGACGGCTTGCAGGCCTACTAACCCAAAAAAGCACCCGCGCCTGCCTGCGCCACTTTCATTAGGAGGTATGAGGCCAGAGAAATTAAAAAAAAAAAAAAAAAAAAGCCCACGCCTTTGTGGTTACTGGTGCTTTTTGGCTGCAGAAGCGAGGGCGAGTGCCGTTTGGCATTTAGTGCACCAGCACCATAGGGGGCAGTGAACACTTGACTGAGTCCAGGAATCAAGAGTGGAGAATATCTGTACAGATGACTTTCTCTGCACCTCTTCAAGTTCTGGAATCCTAGTGAAGAACTCTATTAACCCTTCAGAGAAATTCTAGATACCACTGTGCATTTCAATGATGCAGACCTACAGTATCTTTGGTAATACTGTATTTCCATTGTCACTGGCATGCCTCTGAGGCAAAAATTGGGTGAATAGGCCTATACCGCATATGAGGTAATGCTGCCTGGACAAATGGAGAAGTGTTGGGGTGTTACCTTGGCGATCGTCCCATTGTCCTCAGGAGGCAGCAAGGTATCCTGGGAAGGGGGAGGAGACTGGGGGACATCCTGTGCTCGGAGGCAACAGAAGAGCGCTTTGAAGATATTTCGGCTCCGAGGCTTCTTCGGGGAAGATTTGCTCACCTGGCCTGTAGAGTCGAGGGGGAGAAAAAAAAGTCAGGTCCATACACAGTACCACTTAACATGCTTTTATAAGCACGTAATAGTTACCCAACACACACACAAACACAAACTGTAGTTTAAAGTGGGTACAGTGTAATTGTAATGCCTGTGACTGTGTATGCTTTACACCATTCAAAATGGTTGGGCCTCATAGAAGAGTGGCTAGACAGTAGTCAGCGAACACCTGCTTCCTGGTCCCTCACAGATCCCACCCCATACCACCCCTCACACACACACACACACACACATATATACGACTGTTGGTGGGGTGGAAATATTTCATTGGAAACACAAATTTCTTTGGAAGCACACAAGAAACATGTTCCATCCCTTCCCTCCCTCCACTTAATCAAGCAAGCTAGGCATTCAGCGTGTTCCACCTAGTCATCAAATCATAATTTCCTCTCCGGGCTCGCTAAAAAAGAATATGGAGCCTATTGCAGGTGGCAGAAGTTAAAAAATGCAAATTAACAGAGAAAAAGAGAGAGGGGGAGGGAGAGAGAGAGAGAGAGAGAAAAAAAGGGGAGAGAGAGAGAGAGACAGAGAGGCATGTTGTTGCTTCTGAAGCCAGTTCTATCATTCCAAATGTGACTACAGTTCAATGGGAGCACTTGAGACCCCCCCCCCCTGCCCCCCTTCACCCACCCTGCATGCCCTCCATGTCAGCATGTGAGGAATTCATGAGGCTTTTTGCAGCCAAGCCCTGTGTCTTCATTTACCATCACAGGGCAACAACATGAGAGCAGGGGGGAAATGGAGACCCGTCCAGAGGATCTATTTCGGTACGTGCCTGTCGGTCTTCCCTGTCACACAGATAGCAGAGCTATTCTAGGGATTGAGTGGTTTTAGAGGGATTCTGCAGAGTGGCTTCTCAAAGCACATCTCTCTCTCTGCTCTGGGATTGAAATACTTAGAAAAAAAGCCCAGCCCACCTCCAGTGCCTTACGGAGAAGCTGACACATCTGAGAGAATGGATGCTGTATTGCTGTTTCATGATATGACAGTTAGCCTAGTCAAGAAAATAATAACACACCTTTAAAAGGAAATCTTTTACCGTATAAGATTGTGCTTTTCCACATTAATTTACTTTAATTCACCCCCTCTCAGATTAACGGTAAATGACAACACGTCGCCTTAAACAGTTTGAAAATGCCTAATTCTATTCTTCTGATTCGGGAGGCGGGGGCATCTTGCCAAAAACAAATCTGAGGTGCCTTCTATTTGCTATGAGGGAGGTGGAGTCACATATCAATCAAATGAGTTTTGGGTGACAGCTAGAGCCAAGAGGTCTACCACAGAGGGCATACAGTAGTTGTGGCTTTTTAATCTAAAGACAAACAATCAAAGGATAAGTGAAAGACAGAGCCTTAATATTTGTGTGTTTTGCCATCTCCTCTGTCGAAGGACTGAAGTTCTGCAGTTCTGCAGTGCAAGCAAAAACAGGTTCTTGTTCCCCAGAGTTTTGCCTGCCTCACTCAGAAAAAAATCAGACTTGGGAAAATCACAAGGAGTTCATTCTGAGGATGTGTCTGATAACAATCTAATGTTTATTTCATCAATTACATTGGGGGCAATTTTAACCATAGTTTTTAAAAGCCCTGGCACATCAGAATCCCTATTCTGTAAAGCCAAGTGTCCTCTATTTTAGAGAGATTAACATTTAATAATAGATGTCAGAACACAGATTTGAACAGACAACATAATTCTGTTGCCAGACGGACACTCACACGGACAGTAAATAAACCAGAAAGTCTAGGTAATTAAATATCAGCGCAAAAACAACGCATTCTTTGCTCTAGGCCTTGGATGTCATAGCAAAGGAAAGATACCGAGCTCTGAGTCTACGTATTCAGTGATCCCCAAACCAAACAAAATCTTCGTCTTCACATAAAGGAAAAGATTGCTTCAGCACCTGAAATAAGAGATCATGAAACAGAGGAAGAAAAAAAAATGAAACAAAAGGATGAGCAGATGGTCCTCTAGCTTAGCACCCTGATATGAATCCATTACTGTCTTCACATAAGCCTCCGTCTTCGTTTAAGTCCACAACCAACCGAAGCTGTACAAACAAAGCAACATACCATCTTTTCATACACAGCAAGCACTTGCAAAGTAAGTGTGGCTAGGCATCGAAAACAGGACATCTGCATCAGATAGGCCCAAAACAAATCAATGTGGGTCTATGCTTATTTAATGTTTACAAACGCTTACTCCCATTGAAAGGGAAGAGAAAGGAGCTCAACTGGAGTCTGGATCACTAAATCTCTCTCATACATTCAGATTAATTGCCACTGTGCAATAAGATTAAAAGATTATCGGCTAAAGTGGATGGTCAAAATCCCAGTGGTCCAAAAAATGTGATTTCAATCAGAAGCCACGCAACAATGGAACGAGACCAAAGAGAGACCAGTGAGAAAACATTTTGCTCGTCTCACTGAGGTCTTCTTATAGAAAACGTAGAAGCGCAAACGGACACATTTCAGATGGCGCTTAAGCGACTGTATCTTCCCGCGCTGCAGCAGGCTTGTGGGTGCGGTTACAGTTTTTCTTTCCGTCTGTTTTGCAGCTACATCTGAACTAGAGGAGGGTCGCTACTCTGAGCTCTAGAGTCAGAGAGAGAGAGAGAGAGAGAGAGAGAAAAAAACAGACACTGAATTTCTTCTGCCTGTTATTGAAAGGACAGTGTGAATGCGAATGCAATGTTTTACTGTAATAATTCTAGAAGGAAGCAAGCAACAAGAAGAGTACACCGTGTGCAATATCCTAATGTCATGAAGAATTATTGTATTGTTGCATGTATTTTAAAGCCATATTGTTATTGGGCACAGTCAATGGAGAAGGTGATATGACAAGCAAAGCAGGTTTGGGAAAACCCCTTATGAATTCAATGTGACTTTATTGGGATAATTTCATTAGGGTTTAAGTGACCATCCATATTGCAACACTGCTGAGTTATTGATAACATTCATGGGAAATATGATAACGTATTTTGCACCCTGAATGCCTAGATATGGAATAGTTCACACCATTTGATGAGGTCATTATTTCTCCAAAGTGATGTGGTAATTAAAATCACCTCAGCGCAAAGTGCCAAGGTGTGAATGTGAACACAGGGAAGGTGTTGGAAAGCCAACCACAGGGTCATTTACACCCTCTCATCACACACTGACTGAGACCTTTTGGCTGGCGTGAGGTTGCACTCTCCAACCCTACCACAGGCTGACCAATGGGCACGCTGGCAGCTGGAGGTGACCTCATAAAGGAAGCATGGGAAGATGATCTATTTCGTTTTCATCGAGAGTGAAAGGAGACACCGCCTCAATGACACCTCAAAAGGCCAAATGATGCCAATTTTTAGCCATGTGCAAAGAAGCAGTTAGAGGTGAGCTCCATGATACCGAATCAATTTGAAATTTTTGCAAATTTAATGATCAAATTGCAGTCAAATCTGTTTGTTCAGTCCATGCACAAAATAAATAGGTTAGGGCCATAAACAACTGCAGTGAATCAACACATTGTTTCAGGACCCTGAAGAGAATATGTCATTCTCAACTATCCATACTCTCGCTTTATCTTTTCCCAGCATTATTAATATTATCATTATTATTATTATAATTATTATTAAACAGTGGTTTACAGTGTGCAAACTACAGAACAAAGCAAGACTAGCTATAGTCTAATGTTACAGTGACTCCCGTCAGACAACTAGCATGCCAAGGCATGTGTTGTCAACTTGTAAATCAAATCCACAATTTTACAAATCAATTTATCAGGTAATGTTAAATATCTATACAGGCTTCATAATTCTTTTTGAAGTCATGCACAAATGACCATGCAACCTTCCAATAGTTGCACATGAGGAGTCCTCAATCTACCATAGGCTTTTGTTATGGGGTCAATAAAAGAAACATTAAAACGTTTTGTAGCATGTTTCTGCATGGTAAATAGGGGGGGAAAGAGACTCCAATCCATATACATGTTAAGAAGAAGCAAATTATCACTAGATAAATATCATAGCTAAAGAAGACTGAAAAGATGACACACCATATCTGAACTAAGATCAAATGACTAGCATGTGATCAAAGCAGGTGCAGAAACATCTAAATAACATGGTTCTGCATGAGCACACTGACAACATCTAGGCTATAAAATGACTACAATCAAACGTGTCCGGAGAAGAACGGCGCTCGGCATGACAAATCCTCCAGAGAGGTGTGCTTTTCCCCATCAAACACACACTTTGGATGTCTGATTAGCTGCTGACTACTCAACATCAAAGCCACGGTTATGTCATGCTATGTTTGTTTCCTTGTTGGCTAATTCAGCAACGCCCTGAAAGACACACAGGCAGAGTGCGGCGGACAGCCTCTATCTACCACAGCTGGCGGAGTCTGTGTAGGTGTACCCCCCCCCCCTCTCTCCTTTTGAGCTTCACATGGGCACAGCACTGACTAATGTTGTTATGAGGGAGACAACTGTATGTCTCCAGTCAAAACAGGATGATGACTGTCAGTCAGCTCTGTGACCACCTGATATTAACGGAAAAACATGTGTAACATCATGCATTCTGGACACGCTGGGCCATTCTATATAGATCTCAAATTACGTGCAAAACAGTTCATCAACTGTTTCAAAGAGGCAACAAAGGTAAGGTCTAATCACAGTGAACACCCACGCAATGAAATGTCACTTAATACAAGTACCTGACTAGAGTGGACCTCACCAAGCTCAAGCTCAAGCAAAGTCTAACCTGTTTGCATTGACATGTCACTGCCTTCATTACTGAGTACACAGAGCACAGACTAGGAATGTGCAAAATGCACTGAAGTTCAGCTCAGTTACAGAATCCCAAAACTAGCATCTTCCTCTGAAAAACAATGTTCAATTAGAGAACCAAATTTGTACTACATGGCAGAAGTCTTAATTCTGCAAGCACAGCTTCTACTGTGTGTTTCAACTATGTGTGTGTGTGTGTGTGTGTGTGTGTGTGTGTTTAATCTTAGTCTTCAATGGCCAAGAGGAACATCCTGAAAGGGACAAAATAAATCTGACAGAGCAGACTGTTATAAATACAGTGCCCAAAATGGGAAGAGCAAAGAAAACTTAAGAGTGGCAAAATTAGTCCCAGCAAAAAAAAAAAAAAAAAAAAATCTGAGTGTGAGCCACTCAGGCTGTGCATGATCTACCGAAACCAGTTCATGCACTAGGCACAGCATTCTTCCATGGTAAAAAACTTCCATGGTAGGAAAGGAGGAACTGGCCTCTAGCACTGCTTATACATCTTAAAGGAGCATCGGCTTGACAGCTGTGAATGCAAAGAGGTGTGACTGAAGAGAGGGTGTTGTAAGCAGCACACCTCCACCTATGGAAATGTGGTAGATTGCTAAGCCCCTCAGCACATGTCTGACCTCTGAAAGAAATCTTTTTTTTCCCCCAATGCAAATATTGTATCAAAAAATGGCTAACGAGCTGCCCAGTACAAAAACGTCTGTGATTCAGCTATTAAACATATAGGCCTATGGTGTACAGTAGACTTCAGTCTCTGATTATGCAGAAAAAAAAAACTTCTAAAATTTCAGCACCTTCCTGCCACCCAGTGTGAATTAAAATGGAATTCTAGCATGCCAAACTAAATCATCAATTGCAATTTAGGTAACCCCCTAGTTCTTTATCGATAGCATTGATAAATAACATTATAACTAACTATAAAACAAGTAAAAACACGGACCAAAGGCACCTGTCAAAACCCATCTCAGCGGTTATTCAATTCAGGATGTTGTGGAGCATTAGACTGCTGAGAGACCAACTGAAACATGTTGGCTTATTATCATGTTATGACCGCCTTGTATCATCGATGTACAATGTAGGCTCTCTCTCTTCAACCAAACTATGCTCAAACAATCTGGTCTAAGTAAGCATGCACAACAATTATAAAATTTGATATGATGAATTAACGCATGCAGACATCTGAGGGAATTAACAGAGACTGAATTATAAAGTGGCAAATGACAATTTCTTCATAATAATTTGAATGACCGAATGTGAAAATGGCCTGACTGCCAGAAGATTTTTTTTTCAGAAGAGAGACTCTAAACCCTGAAGTGGGTCAAAACAAGTCAGAATTGAAATATACCGGATGATGGTTTTTGAAATATGCAGCACAGTTTGTTCATTAGAGTGTGTTTGTTACAGAGAAAAAGATTAAGTTACTCGTTTGATTCTTGGATATCACCATCTCATAAAGTACGTAACGCTGGCAAATCAGTCATCACAGCGGAGTCCTGCCTATGGGTTAATATGTTCGTTTCAGCGCGCTAGCTATGCTGTTGGGGAAAACCCTTTTTATTTGAATGTACTATTAATATGCTGAAGAAAACCTACATGTTCTTTACTGCATGAGTAATTGTAAAAAAGTGACCCATTTATCAATCTGTAATAGACGCCGAAAAGCGAATAAACTATTGTTTTCAAGAACAACACAACTTAGCCACCCTAGGCTGACGTTGAGTAAATTAACTAGTACGAGTTAGCTCGCTAGCCATTTAGCTTGCGCTTGTCTGAATCGGCTTCGGTAAACAAGATTAAACAGAGAGAGAAAGTAATCCGAACGAGCACAGCTGGTGTTGAAACTTACCTGTCTTGGACGGTAGCTGAGTATCTTCTTTTTGCACTTGAGTGATGATAGAACTTTCCATCTAACAAATGCGCAGCCCCTCTAAATCCAATCCGTTCCCCCCAGTCACAGGCACTTTCAACATTCAGCTAGCTAGCTGTTAGCTCACGCGCTTGGGGCAAGCCGTTGTGGTCTTCTCTTTCGCTATAATCCAAAAAACAAATGTTTTTCTTCGCTTCCTCCAAGTCACAACGGAAGAAACGTATTGCTAGCTGATTAGGTTACTTATCACTGGCTACCTTTTCCGCCACATATATAACAGGATGTATAAAAAAGTAATTGAACGGTAGCTCCACTTGCTAGTGACACTGTGAAAGACCTCGCTATCGCTCCAACATGGAGAATCCAGGCGAAAAAAGCAAAACAACCGAGGAAATGGGGCAAGGCGGTTTCAAGTTCCCCCTACTACTGATAAACAACCTTTCAAAACGGAATCTGATGACGGAAAATACTAAATGATTCGAAAAAACAACTACAGGTTACAAATTCAATGCAAATATAGTGTCTTGAAGACATTAAAACGTTATATTTTTGGTATATCTGGCTTTGTTTTCCTCATGCGATTTTCGGGCGCCTTGAAACCGTCGTAGCCTCGGATTGGATCGTGTGGAAGTGGGAGTAGCAGAGGCATTCTTTCTACTCGCTCCATCCTGAACACATTCCAGTGTAAGCTTACGGTTACAGGTAGTGTAGGCGAGTCTCAGGGAGTAAATCTGTAACATCAAATCTTTTTGCAGTTAACAACTAATATGCTCTGGTGACATTTTGTTGAATTGGCTTGAGGTCTTTACAGCGGTGCTTAAAATACGCAGTTGGCACGCCTTGGACACCATAGACTTCATTTAGTTTAAAATTAGCGACAAGGTATTTTGTAATTGTAAACATTTCGTGACGTAGTGAGTTTGTATCGATGTGGACCATACTCAGAGACAGTATATTTTTTCTGCAGGCGGAGAGGAACAAAGGAATAAATTATTGTCCGGCGTGCGTAAATGTCACTGCGGGTCGGACTCGGCGTTGCAGCAGAGTAGCCTGTGGTTTTGGCTGATGAAAAGAAATAATGCGTTATAAATGATCAGGCCTTATGCATAGGCTATATTTTTTACATTAGATAATTCAGCCTCACAATTTGTAGGCTCAGTGGGGGCATTCTTTCTACTGTCAATGGGACATACAGATCTTTACCTGACTATAATTCTAATTTTTATAATACTGTAGGTTATGCCCTTCATCTTATGGGCTTACGCTTTTTTTTTTATTGCAATTTTACAGAATAGGCTAACTCCAGTCCACCACCTACATTGTTGCAGACAGTAGCCTAGCCAATTGTTTATTCACTGTTAACAAACTGTTTATTCTTATGAAGAGATTTTTTGCTTGTAGAGTTGTCGCGGTAAGGGTAAGCCATAGAATCAAATGTGAGGATATCTATAAGTTTATGCAAGAAAATGTAGTCTAATTGTTGCCCAAACTAGAATCATTGATATTGACTCACTGGCACTTCAGTTCGTGATGGATAAACATACTGAGCCAATGTTTGTATTTTGTTTTTAACCTCATTCTGTATTCCACTTTGTTTTAAGCTTGTAGGCTATGTCAATGATGGTCATGGAATTAAACCTTTATTCAGACCAAATATTGATTCCAAAGAGTTGCTCAGTTGAGCTGACAGAGAAAACAAACAATAAGTACGGTCCTTTCACTTGATCAGAAAGTTGTGGCTTGTAATGAATGTGTAGGTGCTTGTGCACATCAAGCAAATACAACCTAGGCGTGGGGAGGCTGACTGTATACAAATACCCTCTTGATAGGAGGATGAGGACTGTGTTTTGATTAGCAGCTTTTCACCCATCTGTCAGGGGCGATGTGCACTATCGCAAAACACCACACTGGTGACACAGCTGCATAAACACAGTTTGGAGAAAACAAATGTAAATCTAAACAGTCTTTTGCAGATGGGCAAATGAATCTGAGTACGCTTGCACATTGACACAACAAGACAAAGAGGGCAGCACACAGAGCTCTTTGCACAATTACACTAAAATGCAACTTCAGTTGTTCTAATCTAAAATAATAAGAGAAAAAAGGCGCCAGAGTTATTTACATTCTTGTTATCACTTGACCACCTTATAAAGGTGTACACATAAGCAAATGATGTTGATAAAACATTTGCATAAGGTAACAGCAAGTTCTTGTCTTATCGTTTACACTTTGTGTGGTTTCTGTTGGTTTGTTTAAGTTGATCAGTGATCAGGACCCTTCACATTTGCACACTACAGAGATATACGGTACAATTAAGGTTTACATTCATCCTTTATTTCATTTCACTTTGTTCACTTCATCCTCTTTTCTTCTGGGTCTGTAAAGACAGCTATCCATCCTCTCTGTTCAAAAATCATTTGAAATCTGGATTATTAGTGTCAGTTAGTCGTCAGATAGTGTTCTCAAAGTTTTCCTGAATCGTTTAGGTTGAATCAGGCTTTTCAGTGTGAAAATGCAGATTTGGGCAGCAGATTTACAGATACAAACACAAGCGCCCACCCACACCCACCCACACCCACATACACACAAACACAAGGCTGGGTTGAGGTAACCAGACATCACGGGTGGGGAATTTACAAACACTAGATTCTCATTGGATAAAATGGAAGAATGTATGGAAAAAACTTCTGTGATTGTCACATGTCAGAGGTGGTGAATGAGAGAGAGAGAGAGATGGTGGGTGAGGGTGTAAAGTGTATGGGGCATAGCCAATGCAAATTCAGTGATTCTACCAAAACAGCAACAAAAATATGTGTACTTATTTTGTAATAACTAATTACGAATGATAAAAGGTATATGAAAGGTAACCAATTTCTGTAATACATATATTTAGTTCATTTATTTTCTGAGTGTTAGTAGGTACTATTAAATTTAAAAATCAAGCCAAATAGACAGGCATGCATTTTTCTTGCAATATGACAGCTGCCACAATCTTTTGCCCCTGCCTGCATGAACACACCTCTGGCTTTAGGCTAAACAGAATTCTCTCATTTCATTCTCATTTGGATTGCAATCTGATAAAAAAAAAGTTATATTTTGAAACATGCTTCTTAAAATGAAAATGTACACATATTCTCAAGTTTAGATAGAGATGCATTATAAACTATCATTTAATATTTGACTGATGATCTATTTAAATGTTTTATATAGGCTAATGTATTTGTGCAGATTTGTTGGTTTTTGTTTTTTAAAGCTCTTGAGAATGGGAAAGGGGAATATACTGCAGGGCACACCTGCAAGATCGTCTTGTGCAACAGCATGACAAATCAAAGAGATATCTTCTGGAGCTCTGTTTTTCAGTCCACATTGCTTTACCAAATACAAGATCACAACCAAAATACATTCAGTGGTCTAATTTCTCATAATGAGGCACCAGTTATTTATTTATTTATTTATTTATTTATTTATTTATTTTAAGTCAGGTCTCAACATGTTTTCATATAGGCTAACTCTAGGCTACTTCAAGTCACATTCCTTGAAATCTCAGTAGATTCGTCGAACTTGTGAGCTGTCAACTTAGCTGTCTAAAAATCTAAATTAATATTTATAGGTGCTATTTTTTCATGATAGGCTGGCCTTTTTCCCCCATTTTAATTACAGGTACAATGCAGGCTAGGCCTACAAGGAACCTGCTGTCAGATGCTAATTGCTTTAATATTCCGATACAATTACATACCATTCCTTTATGATTACATGTACTGCATGCTGTGCTTCAACATAATTTATATCAGGAAGACCCACCATGTGACTTTCAGGAAACACAGCCCCCTCATCCCCTCCCTCCTCTCCAACTTCTGCCCCAGGGTGGCCTCCACCACAGGCTTGTGTTTCCAGGAAAGGGGCCTAGTGGGCAAACTGATGCCTATATATGTGGAGAGAAGGAAGGTGGGGAGATGAGGAAGCGGAGGGAAGCAGGACAGAGAGGAGAAGCATATAGGCCACACAACGGTTTCGCCACTGAGACAAACAAAATGGAGATGGAATGGCAGTGGTGGAGTGGGTGGGTGTGGGGAAGGGGGGGGTCTTAGGAACAGAGCGACTGAGCGCTGGTGAGGGAGAGTGCAAGAGCGGGAGAGAGGGCGGGAAAAAAAAGCTCCCTTCTTACATAACTCATGTAACCTGGCCTGTAATACCATTTTGTGTTTTGTGTCAAACACTGGTAGCCATTTTGTTTCAGCCATATTTAACTACAGCTTTGAAAATAAGAGCCAGCCTAAAACAAATCTAGTCAGTTTTGATCATTTCAGTAAACTGTAAGTCAGGTATTCAGTGTAACCTGATAAGCAACATTACAAAGTATTCTGATACTTTTTATATAGATTAAAGGAAAGTTATTGATAGGCCTAAAGTCTCTATGGTAAATGAATAAATAGACATGTAGGCCTAAGACAATGTTAAGAACTTATATTGTTGCATAATAGCCTATTTTGTCCTAGATGTAGTTCAAATAATTGTAGGTGGCTCTTGGGTGTCACCTCGTGGACATATTTTGCATTGCATGAAGCGTATTTTGTGCAAGAGGTTTTTATACACTTTACGGTAAACTAATGTTTTTGAAAGAACTTTATTCTATAACATACGGCAGCACTGGTCTTCTCGCGATATTACAGATGAAACGAGACGTCCAATTCAGATGACATAAGACCGCAAGACGACCGTCCTACAGTCAGTGGTCATCATCAGTCAGAACGGCCTAAGATCACTGTTGTTGTAATTTGTGTTCACTTTTCCAGGTAAGACTTCCTTTATCCATCATTAATTACTCGCTCTATAATTTCTCAACTGTCTATAGCGTTTTGCGGATATTGCCAACAGGTTACATCGATGTGGTTACCATTCGCTAGCCGGTAGTGTTTCATTTTTTACTGCTAACCCAAAAGGTCATGTACAGGGTATGTCAGTCGATTAGGTAGTGTAGTCTGTGTTTAATGTTTGGTTTAATTCAACTAAACATTACATTGAATTCAATGTCCTATGTGTAGGCTGACATGCACAGCATTTGTTACGCAAACAGACGCTTGCACGGGACGCTCAAGGAAGCTGAGGGCCCAGCCCTTCTGTATCATTTCAAAATGCGATAACGCTAAGGAGTGTGTGTGAAATGTTTGTTTTATGGGATAGTTGTAGAGATACCCATGGTATGTGGTGGTAAGTTAACCTGATCATTCATCAACCAATTCAACAGACAAGTTGTAACGGCCAAGCCTACCTTAGAACTGTACTGGACAGGACAGGAGTGACCCACACTCAAACTTTCTTTGGGCAGGTTAACTCAAAGTGGGATAAACTGGGTAACCTGCAATATTCCCAAGGTTGTTAGAAACCTGGTTCAAGTCATGTATACCAAAATTCATAATGGTCAGGGAATGCCAGAATTGTGATTGTGTTGACCACAGCTTGACCCCTGGTGTGTCCTTGGTGTGAAAATAAGTATTAGCTACAGTATGTGTCATTGGATGAATGTTCATTGCAAATGCTGTACAGCACAAGAATGACGTCACAGTGATGGTTATTCTCTTTTATTTCCCTACAGATTTCATCATGTCATCCAGTCATTGGCCAGATGAGGAGGAACACTCCTCCAAGTTTATGCGGAAAGCGAAAGAATCACCATTTGTGCCAATAGGTAAGGTGAACACTGGTCTGCCTTGTGGTCACATACAGTATTTGTCAAATCTGGAGGTATTTGCATCTTACATGATTTTCTAAACATCTTGAAAGTGCAAATTTGGTTAGTGTACATGTATTCCTTTGGCTAAACTGGTATTTGCGTCTGACAATGTTTACATAATAATAATAACATCATCATTATTATTATTATTATTATTATTATTATTATTATTATACATGTGTAATGTGTAATTCTTAATTGTGTAATTATTGTGTGATTGTTGTGTAACCACAAGTTGCCTTGAATGGAGGAAATAAGTTGCTCAGAAGGAGAGAATACTGTAGCTCAATGCTAGTTTCATGTTGATTGCTATACCAAATCAAATGATATGGGCTCTGGGCAGATTTGTGACTGATTATGTGATGTATTGCAGGTATGGCTGGGTTTGTTGCAATTGTGGCATACGGACTTTATAAACTGAAATCGCGTGGGGACAGGAAGATGTCTGTCCATCTAATTCATATGCGTGTTGGAGCGCAAGGATTTGTGGTGGGAGCAATGACACTGGGTAAGAATTAGCCAAACAAGTACAGAAAGAATACTGAATATTGAATATGAAGGGTTGTAAACAGATTAAAGTTAACAGTATTGTATTTCAGTATTGAAAGTTAACATAGAGCCTTGTCTATAGATCAGGATAGACAAACATGGGCTATAGTTTTTAGTTGACCTGAGAAGTTACATGATGGTCAAGTTGACATTATTTTTGAAGTTAGCTTTGTAAGATATGCTACTTAAAGGATAGCTCCGGAGTAAGTTTAAGCATTGCCCTGTTGCACGAGCCTTCTAAAAGCAATAGACCGAACCCGAAGCCCTTTACATTGAGTCAAAGGTACCTCAGATCTTACTTTCAGTTTTGAGTAATGAGTTTCCATTGATTCAGTGTAAAGTGCTTGTTCGCTTCTGCGTACGGTCTATGCTGTTCCAAATCATTTTGTTCCACTCGCTAACTAGAGCATTTAGCAGGCTCATTCAACAGGGCTATGTTTGAAATCACTCCGGAGCACCGCTTTAATCGGCAAGCAGTCCTGGGCCACTTAAAAAAATACTGAACCCAGGGAATCACCAGAGCATTCAGATACTTTAAGTTTCAATGCCCAAAGTTTGACTGTGAGGAAGACACTGGGCTTCGAAACTTAAGTCTTGTTGCATCCACTTAAAAGCAATTCATGAAGAAGTATCCTAGCACTCCAGTGATTCCATAGGTTCAGTGTTTGAAGTGATCCAGGACTGCATGATTCTGTGATCCTGTTCCATGAGCAGCAAAGGCTTAAGCACAAGTGTCTCAGTCATAGGCAGATCTTTTTTTATTGAAATGCTAGGAATAGAATTTCTAGGGTCTGGGATTCCGGCCATCGAGAAACGATTGATTGCTGGAGGTGTTTAAATTCAAAAAAGTTTGAATCATTGAAGGATAGTTTATTCTATTTTTGCACTGCATTTTTCATAGACTGGCCAGGATGTGATGCATCCTACAGAGTCCTACACATGTAAAAAATTCATGCTTTCTCCATACTCAAATTTGCCGCTTTTTGAACGTTTCTCATTATGTTCGAGGAAAAAAGTGTCCCGAGTCTGAATAAAAGCCGATGGTCCAAAGTATGAAAGGATTGTAGCGGTATGCATAGCATTGCCAATATTGTCACACCTCTGCCAGCTCGTTTGTGACCTACTTAACAAGTTGAATTGACAACAGAGCCTTCGGCAGCAGTAGTCATCAGTGGCATAAAGCTCTTAACTCATGGTCTGACTTAAGGCATTGCTCAACCTGTCAATTACATTTGGACATACTGTATTTATCAATATATGGTATGCCCTGAGTATGGCTAGAAAGGGACACCAAAATAGTGTGCGCAATGCTGCGCATACTGGGCCGACATCAGAGAACTGACCACAACTAACTGACTGAGAATTACTGAGAATGAGCTCAAGACCTGCCAATGGCATGAAGTTGCGCATACATCTAGAATTTGGCACATAAATACATGTAGTCATTGACAGACACTGTAAGGCAACTGACCTTGGCATGTTGTGCGCTCACTGTATGGCCTAGAGCAGCACACATTTGCCATTAACTGTAGGCCTAGTATCTGTGCACAAACAGACTTTATGATATAATGATGACTCCAATAGTCCTTTCCTGTTTTCCTATACGTATTTAGACCTGGAAAATACTAAAATCAAATTCCATACTTTTCAATACTTTTCAAGACTATATAGGAACCCTGATCCTACTGTACGTGAGCCAAGCTAATGGCCAGAATCCCAAACTGAGTACCTAATGGACATGAGAATCGAGTGGAATTATGTAGGAAGGCAATGGTCAGGCTAAAATAATTGTTAACTGTGGCGTTTTTTTTGTGACAGGCGTGGCATACTCCATGTACAGGGACTATCTGGCTCCTAAAGATCCAGGCAAGGACAGCAAGTGAGCTAGTCACTAGCTACTCAATGTTGGTGTCGGGTGACCTGAACTTCCTCCAAGGCTGCTGTTCCTAATATCCACCTTACCTCTTAAAGAATTAATGTAATGGATGTGACAGTTGACAAAAATAGACACATGAAATAGCTCCCAGTGACGCCAAGATCAGTATCACACCATAGGAACACAAAAGGGTCCACAATGGTCATCATTGACTACTTTTACATGTATCAGTATCAGTCAGTATCCCGAATAAGGGGCGTACAGTATTTCAGTTTTGTAATGTAATTAATGCTGAAAAAAATCTGGTTATTAATATACCAATTTTTTCAGGTTACTGATCATAGCATTCGTTGCGGTGTTCTCATGCATGACTGTTTTGGCATTCAGCATTCGATCTCACACGCTGCATTTGAATTTTTCAACGCAACAGTCAGAAATCAACATATGGTGTTTACATGCAACAATATCTTGGTTTCTTTCAGAGTACTCCACCTTGTCTATCCTGATTTCTTAGAAACCTGGATAAGGGCTTATTCGGGATACTGAATTCAGGAAAAGGTGTTTACATTCGCAAATACAAAGCCTGGATACTTAAAGCACATGTAAAAGTAGTCAGCATCAACTAGTGTGGAAGACTTAGAGCACAGTACATCATCCATGTCACTCAAACACTTTCTTACACAAGTTTAAACAATTGGATCACCCCTAGTTAATCAAATTACTGCTTGTTGACTGTCAGGCCTTGTAGTCATTGTCCAATCAGAGACATTGATATAAGATCCAACTGTAGGAACTGTGATATCCATTCCGTTTTCTTCATTTCCATGACAAACCTCTTCCTGTCACTGTCATAGGGGTATACTTTACACATGCAGACTAACCACTCCCACCACTGTGTGAAACTCCACCTGCTCTGTATTGCTAGTCCTATTATACGATAGAGAATTCTGTGTGCACTTGAGAGTGAATGCTAGACTACAGGTAAAAATGGTTTGAATTGCTCCCACTGTGAAGCACTAGTGTTAAACCAGGGTTCAGCAGAGGTTATTTTCGATAAAATCATCTTATTTTTCACTGACAGAAGTGTTTTGAACTAGGTCAAACAAGTCTCTATACACTTCAGATGGGGCCATTACATGAAAATACTTAATTTTTACATTTTATTTCAATTTAATTTAATAAATGTAATTTCAGACATCAGAATCTAAAAGACATTGGTCAAGAACATATTCAGGCATTAACACCTCAAACTGTATTACTGCCAAGTAATCTGAAATCTCATATTTGAGACCTGAAGTAATTTAATGTCTCAGACCCTTATCTTGTCTGACCTCATATTGAGGTTTTTTTTTTTTTGATGATAATGTATTTGTCTTTAGCATTGTATAACTTAAAACACAGGAAGATGGAATAAAGAAATTGTTTTGCAGATTTTTTTATTTGTTTGGCATTCACTTTTTCAATTACAAAAAATATACAAAATTGTATTGACAAGGTGACAAGTGTTTTCAGCTGCATACTTTGGTTTTATTATAGGGGTGTGGAGCATCATAGAAACATCTAAACAAAGTAACAGCACAAATGTAATAACAATTAAAGACATGACAACAGCATTAATGAATTCCAGCAAGTATGCTGGAAGTACTGTAGGTAGCCTGGCAGGCCATCCTATATCATTGAAATGTATAGTCTGGCATCGAGAGATAAACCGAACTCAATCGTGGGCTTAACAACGCTGCTATCTTTCAAACTACTTCTGGACGCAACAGGATAGTCTATGACCAATCGCAGGAACGAACAAGATCAGCAAAGCCTGCCCTAAACACATAGAATGTTGTGATTAGATGTCGCCAACGGCGTCATCCAATAAAATTCCCTATGGCTTGCTACTAGACATACAGGCTGAACAAATTAATTTGCCGCCGCTAGGGTACATCTCGATTTCTAGATTAGGAAGTAGGCAAATATTCGTGTTACAATGAAATCTGTGATTCAACACCACAACACTGGAATCTAATTCCAATACCATTTCTGAAAATAATATGGTTATACCACACAGGGAAGTTATGACTATAAAAATATAAGTGTTTGCTGCCAGTTGTGGGACAGAAAACCCAACTGCAATATATTAACTTGCAGTGAGTATAGGATTTCAGATTAAAATTACAGCATTTGACAGATTTGGTTCAGAGCAGCATTATCCAGCTGGCCATTTCACAATTTATTTAAAAAAATAATCTGTAACGCAGAATTGTCCACCCACTGTATTAATTAACTATAATTTTTTGTTTTTTTCTTTTCATCATGTTGTTTACATATAAAACATATAAGAAGAAAGTACCTTTGATAGCTAAAGTTTATGACACATAGTTTGAATGCATAGATAAAACAATAATTTCCAAGTGTTGCTAGTTCAAGTGAAATTGAAGTGGATTTGCAGACAAAGAAAGAATGCAAGATCACTGAATTGGCCATGGCAAATCTTGAAACTGCACTTCCGTGAATTATCCAAAATCACAACAACAAAAACGACACGGGTTTTTCAAAATATTGTTCACCAGTTTCACCAAAAAGTAATAAATATTACTTTGACATATTCCTACACCCTCTACGCACAGACCATGCTGTAGTACTTGCATTATTAACTAATGTAGAGAATTTATACTTAAATATCAATAAAATATACAGTATACCAGTACTGTATGTATATGTAATCAATACTAGTATGCCATAAATATGAGGTCCTAAATAAATAATTTACGACTTTCCAGTTTCTATCAAGAATTTGAGATATAATGTGCCAAAATGCTTTCAGAAGGTGAACTAAGGCACAATAGACAAACTTGATAAAAAAAAATCCCTAAAATCTTCTACCCAGTCAATATTATTTTTGTCAGTTAAGCTGCTCATTTGCTGGTCTACCTATGCAATAAACTTAACTGTAGCCTAAGTGTGAGGTGAACTTCTGAGCTATAAAATACAGGCCCAGCCAAGGTGTCTGTTTTCAAAGTGTAACAGACATCAAAAACTCTGAACATCTGATGACAGAGTAAAATAATAATGGTAACTTCCATTTGTTTTCAACTTTCTAGGCATTAAAAAAGTTAGAGGCTGTTGAAAATGTAATTCTGAGAATCCTGAGATGGGTGCTACCTTGCAAAAAAACTACGAGACAGTACAGACGGGCCTTTAACAACTAAAAATAAGTTATGGGTCCATAAAAATAAATATACATTTAAAAAATGGTGATGTAATCAGTCAAAGGCTTAATCTCAATGTCCCCCGACAAGGCCTTTGTCCTGAATTCTAAATGATTTAAATAACAAGAACTGACTCCACGATTAATTTATGTCTGTTTAGTCTTTGGTCATAGGATCCAGGTCTTAGGCCTTAGGGGTTGCATTGAGATTCAGCCAGTTTGTTGTCTTGGAATGCCATGGTCAGAGTCAGATACACCAAACAAAACAACAAAGTAAAATTCAACACTGCTAATCCAAAGTCAGAGCAACAGTGTCGGTGTCATCCCCTTTCGGAATGTTCCATTACGTGGACAAACTCCTCTGTTTCCCATGTAAGGTCACTTAGGATACTATAGGCACATTTGCGGACAAGGCCTACCATACTGGTCTAGTGAAAGGATGAGGTGGTCCCTCCCTCGGGCCCCATCTTCAAGCACAAATTCATCTCCCTTCAGCTTCTTGACTGCAATGATGTTTACTTGGGAAGATTGTTTACCTTTCCACCAGCCCATCATTGTCCATGTCATTCAGCAAGTAGAGGTCTGTGTGTCCCGATAACCCCATCTGTGTGGCAGAGGGAAACAAAAAAAGACAGAGATTGAGATTGATTGAGATTGATTTTCATAATTCCTAATGTGACAGTATAATTAGTATTGCAGTCAGACTGAATTTCTCAAAGACTTGAACATCAATGCCTGGGATCATCCACCAGTTCTTATTGGCCAAGAAAAAGGTTAGTATGTAAAAATAGCTGTTATAATGATTAGAGTTAAAATGGATACATAGGATTTCTGGACATTGATGACAATTGCATTTGATTCACACATTACTTTGGTCTCCAATGTTACAGACAATTTGTTACAGACAGTTTGTTCTAGAACCATAAGTGAAGTAACGCAACTGTGTCATCACGCCAAGAGTGAGGAAAGGTGTAAAATCTCCAAAAGTAATTCACTTTGTAAGGGCAACAGCGACAAAGAGACAAGTGACAACCTGGGTGACTAGATCAACTACAAGAAGTTAATAAAAATGGCTCAACTTTATGAAAATTACTGACTGTCGGCTGCAAATGAAATGTGAAAAGCAATAAGAGTGACTTGAGCAAACACAGGAATTTTAGCAACTGCTTTGGAGTGACAAAAGCAATTTTACAGCTTTAGTAGCTCTTAGTGTGAATATATACAGTATAAATAAGGCCTCAACATACAGTACCAGTGAGTTGAACGACCCCAAGTATCCAAAACCACCAACAGATAGCAACATGACAAGAGTTATGAGTATGGATGACATGAATGAACACCTGTCTGCTTTGCTGCACTGCTATGACAGTAAAATACAGTAGGTCTGAACTAAAGAGGTATTTAAGACAAAGGGGATTAGGCTGTGGTGGTTTGTCATCATACTGTATATCAACATTTCCATGTTCGAGTTATGATATTCTGAAAGCCAACCACAGATATTTTTTTAACCATAGGCATTCTTCAGTTTTGATAGCAAGGCCATGATATGCATGAAAGGCAAAATATTTATTTATTTAAAAGAATAAATCGGTAACGCAGAATTGTCCACCCATCGTATTAATTAACTATACATTTTTTTGTTTTTTCTTTTCATCATGTTGCTTACATATAAAACATTTTCATAAAATGTATTAAAAACAAATAAATAAATAAATAAATATATAAACTTACACAAAAGTTGAAAAAGAATTCTCACTACTACACAATCACTGTGCAAAATCAAACCCTGACTGAAACGTTAATCATGTCAGTTGGAGATACTGATACTTCTCAGGTTACCATAAAATCACTGAGGAAATTCTTCAGGAATGTATTTGCAGGCCTTTTTAGGAGGTTTGTAAACATTTCACTGAGTGATATCAAAGATAAGAATGACATAAGGGCCATAATTGTGAGGTTATTACCGCTTGTAATCACTTTATGACAGGATCCACATAGGAATTATGACTCGTGGAAAACTCAAGTGTCTCTACCGTCAGAAGATTGAGCCAAGATCAGAATGTACTTACTGTGTAAACATCCTGTGATACAGCGACGGCCAGCTTGTAAACACAAGATGAAACACAACAGTGCTATAACAGTGGACTCGTGGAAAGCAGAGTTCAGCGGTCACTGCTCTTTGTCAAAACTCTTCCCACCGATTATATACAAGTTAAGCAACCATTAAAGTTCAGCGATGCATGATGCGCTTCATATTTATTACTTATCTACACATCCTCATATGGCAAAAACGATTGGAAAAAAGACAGCTGAAATTGTTGTTTACTTTTTCATTTATTCTTTAACACATTACCTTTCATTCAGCAGAGAAGACACGCACATCTACACATTGGTCTTATCCTTGTGTACACGTTTCAAGTTACAACTCAAAACCTAGATTTTTGTCTTTTTGTTAATATGTATGCTGCCATATTAAATAATGGAAATGGACTCTGCATATGAGCACATTGATAATCTATTCCAATACAATATGAACAGCAGTAAAATGAGACTTGTTACATTTCAGACTAAATGTATTTCAAATGGACCATCAGATATTCCACAGAAATCATCAGTGCTCCTTAAACCCATGAATGACAAGATGTTACAGTATCACATAAATACTATACTGTAGAATGACATAAAAAGTAACCGATTTGTCACCATGAAGGGAAATCACAGTAATAGACTGAAAGACCTCTTTGGGTTCAAGAGCTGCTGGTTAGATAATGCCTAAAAAGAATTAAAAGGAAATGAAGACTGCAGGTCCAAAGCCGATGTGGCAAAGATAAACTTCAAATGAAATCACCCTGCCCCACAGATGACTTTGCTGCAGCGATCCGGTTAAGGATACATCCCATTTACATTGGTCTGAAAACAACATTTAATCTGTACTTAAGATGATTGTGCCATTCTCTATAACTATATGAAAATCATTAAAAATCTCCCTAAGAAACATTATGTAATCTTTAAAAACTCCATGGCAACACTGTGGCCATTGTTTTACTGTACTTAACCTGTGTGAGTGACAGAGCATGGCGTTAGACTTAGCAGCTTTGGTGCAAATGTTTATGCATATGGAAATGACCCTTTCATTAACGAATAATGAACGAAACAGATTCATAGGAACATTTCATGACTCCACTTGGCCTGAACACTCCAGAGAAAGTTCAGAAGGACTTATAAACAAGAAAATTCAGACAATAAAATAAAACTAGACATTTTTAAATCCTCAAATGAGGATTTCATACATCATCCACAGCTTATTTTTGTCCTTTCAGACCTCAGCTCCTTAGCACTAGGATTTCTCTCCTTGAATACAAGGTTAGAAGAGAAAGGTAACTAAATGGTAACTACTTGGTAACGGAATAATGATGAACTTGTGTGCGCTCAGAGCAAACACTTAACAAACACCCCTGTGCTGGAAACATGACCAATATACTAGTAATTATGTGCAGTTTAGGATGATCTCAAAGGCTTGAAAGGCACAAAAAAATACAGGAAAATTTAAATGTAGCAGGTTTAGACATACACCCCCCTCCCCTGAGGGTTTGTCATCTTGTGTGATGTACACATTCTGAGGTGTGTAGAAACATGCAGACTGACAAAAAATGGCCGACACTGGGATTTGAAATGGATCAAATAATATAGCTGTGAAACTTTGGTCCTCCACTAAGTGAGAGAATTTACTATACAATAGAATTGTACTGTATTGGAGCTCAACAATGCCCTGATAATCAATTTCATTAACAAAATAGGATAAATGTAGTTCCATAATTTTGAGGAGTTTACAGGGACAAGAGCTGCCATTTACTGAAATGGGGGCGCAGTTCCTTAATTAGTCTCTTGGGGGCGCAATGAGCTGTTCCCACAGCTGTTTATCAGTGCAATGTACACAATCCCAAAGAGTTGTGTCTGGGCTTCAGTTACCCTTCACAGCCGAACTAACACAGGAGATTCCCCTGGTAAACCTCAAGCTACTTGGTGTGAGTGAGACACGCTCAGTTCTAAGAATCAAACTCGGGTTCTTCCTCTATGAGGACTCCTGGAGGGTTCCTTACCCTGCTGCCGAAGCCTGGACACGGAACACCCAGAGCAATCAGACAATGCCACGACTGAGAGGGAGAGAAAGAGAGAGAGAGAAAGAGTACCGGTAAGTGTTAAAATTTTGAGAAATACCTACATTGTATGAAAACATGGGATTCCAAAACATTGTCATTATGCAATAAACCAAGGATTTTCTGCTGACCAGGCATCCATTTTTCAAAACCACAGTTGCTAACCTGTTGGCAATGGGGAATTGTACTGCAACCAACAAAGTTGCTAACTTAGTTAGTTAACCAACTTAGTTAGCAATAGCAACTATGATTAGCCACTATGATTTTGAGGAATCAGACCCCAGGACAGCAGAAACGTTTGTGAGGTAATATGGATGTACAGTATCGGGAAAAGTGTGGCACCCACCAGGTAGCCTACAAAGCTCAGGTATGCGATGGAAAGGAGAGCGGAGAGGACATAGAGGGCCACGCTGTTGAGTGCCGTGACGTACACCACCACAAAATACATGTTAATGGCACACACCACCAGGATGACCACACCACCACCGATCTTCCAAAACCTGTGCAAAAAAGGACGACAACAACAAACTGTGATGATGGACCAATGAGAGAATAATGATAATGGGCTCTCTACTCTAGGCCCTACAATATGTCAGTCATCCACCAGTGTAAATACATTTGTTTTTTATGTCTGTGGAAATTAGGCTAGTCTGTTTAAACTTTTACGTAACACCGAAAAAAAAAAACAGCCAGGAATTTTCCCTCTTGTTGAACATGTGCACGTACTCCGTGTATTAACACTAAGCTTCAGACCCTTGCTGCAATGTATGTTAGGTCTGAGATGGTTTGTGGTAGCTACCATACTGTATGTGGCATGTTGGTATTAAACTAAAATGGTGAGATGGGTTAGCATGCTATCAGTCTGATGTCAGTATTTCAGTGGTCTGCTGTTTAGTAGCAACATACTGTTTAGCATTGGTAAACCATATCTCACTTACAGTCCATTGGCGAAGTCGTTCATGATGGAGTGGAGGCTGGTGAAGGTCAGGATGGGGATCAATGCAAACGGCAGCTGGGCAAAATAAGGCACAGAGAATGGGATGAGTTTAAGCATATAAAGACCACAGGAAACATGGCGATTGCCTTACTACATAATTCTGCTTGATTTTCATCTCTGCAATTGTCAAACTTTGAAAATACAGCGTGAGAATACAATAGGCTATCCTCCAAGAGCTGATCCAATCTATTTGAATTTAAACACCTCCAGCAAGCAATCGTTTTTCAATAACCGGAATCCCAGACCCTTGTACAAAGCAATGTGTAGACCGAGGGGCTGGTTATGACCAATCTAGACCACAGGTATAGCAGAGGAAGATGCTCATCTTGCTGACTGGGAACAGATGCACTCGATCAAAGGGAAGTGTTCAAAAGGAACAGCTGGGGCACTGTGGGTTCTCTAGCTGTTACAGTACCACCCTTGCTGAGGTGACGGTTTGATGGTTGTAGGATATTACAGTATTACATCTTGATTCTATCTATCTATCTATCTATCATCATTAGTTAGCCTACTTAGAGGAAGTATGCAGGCTACAATATAATACAATACATGTTACACACGCGCACGTGTATCCGTGTTTGTTCGTGTTTTAAAACTATGTGTTTGTAATCGGGATATACAGTATGCTGCCATCGCAACTTACAATGCGTCTCAAACCTGCTCCAAGCTGTTTCTGTTCTTTGGCAAACTCAAGGTCACCTATATATATATATATATATATATATATATATATAAGTCGTGTGTGTGTGTGTGTGTGTGTGTGTGTGTGTGTGTGTGTGCTTTGTCAAACTCAGGGTCACATGTGATCTGAAAATACAAACACACACAGTCAACACGATTATACATATATCTCCTCATTAGATCTCACTGACTCTAGAACTTACACACATACGCATCAGTTCCGGTGCAGAGAAAACAGGATGAGCTTCTCAGAGCTCTTACATACTGCCTCGTCCAAGCACAGTGACACACGCAGACTAAAACTTCAGTCTAAACACAGAATGGAGTCTTCAGTGTGTGTGAGTGGATTTCTCCTGCTGGTTTTCAGCACTGCTGTCCACCTCAGTCCAGATCCTCAACCCGTGTTTGGGGGTATAGGAGGACGTGTTATATTTAATTTTAGGTTCTCCAGTGTGGATGACTGTGTGCTGTACAGGGTTTGTGGAGATGGAGATCTGCTGCTTCTGATCAACTGCTCACAGCCAGAAAGACCAAAGCCAGACAGATATCAGGTGAAGTGTGTTAAGGATTTTCTTTTCTCCTATTACTACCATTTTGAAATGTCCAACCTCACCATGTCTCATAGTGGAGACTACAGGGCTGTAGGCTGGAGAGGAGGAAAAATCACGAAACACAAAAGCTTCCGTCTCGCTGTCTGTGCAGAACACAAGTCTACTCTACAGATTGGCTGAAAGTGACAGTGGGTGACAGTGCTGTAGTGTGTAGGCTGGACTCTACACTGGGGAACGGCACCAGTCTGCAGGTGTACAGATCCAGGAGGTCGGAAATGAGGCTTATCCTGGACACCAACTCCTCACTGGAGCCACTGGTGGAGGATCTGAAGGGCCGACTGCAGCTGGATCTCAAAACCTCTCTGCTCACACTGTCTGGGGCTATGAAACTGGACGATTATTTCTTATATTGTGCAGTATGGAGAGGAGCTCAATGCCAAAGTTTTACAAGCAAGAAGTTCTGGATTTCTGCCAGAGTTGTCTTTGCTCATGAGGGGGGGGATGTGACTCTTCCCTGCAGTTTAAAGGGAGGATCTGACATAAAATGGGAAACTCCCACTGGGCGTGTCCAGTTCAACACTGCCCACCAACACGAAGTGATGTACCGCAGCCAGACTGGGAACTACTCCCTCTTCATTCCCTCTGTGTCACAACAACACTCTGGGGTGTATTATTGCTACAGCATGCATAGGTCAATACAGGAGTTTTACTTCTATGTTTGTCCCAAAGTCTCCCACTTGAAAGTGATGCTTTCTCAAGGTGAAAGTGTCACTCTGAATTACACTCCACACTTGAACTTTTCATCAGTAGATGGAATACAGTGGTATCGCCAGAAAGTTCTAGAACCACTGGTCCTGTTTCTAGACTCAGAGAAAGAGTCGTGCCCTTGCGAGAGGATCTGATAGGCTGATTGACTTGGAGGGGCAAACTAACTGACATTAATTTCACTTTGATTATATCCAACCTCACAGCAGAGGACAGTGGGCTGTACACATGGAGAGTCTATGGGGACGACAACAGGAAGTGGGTTTGCTCTGAGGGGACATTCTGCCTTGCATACTTGGATCCTGTGCACTCTCCTTTCTACAGAGCGTACTCTCCACTGATAGGCTGTGGGCTGCTGGGGCGGGTCTTTGCTGTGATCTGGTTCAAGCTAAGGAGCAGAAGAGGAGAGCAGACTTCTGGACGTCAAAGTAGAGAGGGGCAGCAGAGTGAACATGAAGACCTCTATGATGAGGTGGAGATGGCTGAACTGAACATGCCTCCCTCTGCTGTGTCTGATGGAGCTGTTGAACACAGCATCTGAACTCAACACGCCTCCCTGATGGAGCGGTTTAATAATGTCTGAACTCAACACACTTTTCTCTCCATATGTCTCTCTTTTGTAGCTGCAGAAGTATAATATTTTAACTCAGTTGCCATGATTAATCAAATACTGTTGTTGTTATAGTTGTTTGTTTCCAAGAGATATTTTCCCCAGTGCTATATACTGTAGGCTAAATATTTCTTTTGGAAATGATTGATATTTTTGTAAAATTTAGACAAAAATAAATAAAGGCTTTTAAAAAAATGACAATATCTACTGTAATAATAATAACTAGATTTGAAATTCCAAGGAATTACACAGTGCAATTTAAAAAAGTGCAATTACAAATTGACAATAGAAAAAAAGAAGAAAAGTAGAATAAGGAGGAAAGTTATTACTAGACAACTAGCATAGAAAATGTTAAATATGCCAATAAAAAGGGGGGTAAAAATGTAGAATAAAGAGGAGGGTTGATTAGTCAATCAAAGTTACTAGACAAGTAGTGAAGTAAAAAAATAAATAAAAAAACTACCATGCTAACGTTGATGAGCCGTAATGTTCACACTTTAGTGTCAGCTTCAATTAGCCTTCCATAAAAAATAGGCAAGAGTATGAACTGCATGACCTGAAACTGACCTGCATGCTCTGTAGCACATTGAGGAAGTCGTTCATCCCTGTCAGGCGGTGTACATCCTGAAAGATGGCAACCAGTAGTGTGGGGGTGATGGCGATGGAGCGAGTCAACAGGACCCGAGCAAAACGAGACCAGCGCAGATTAAGGAAACCCTGAGTGAGACACAGAAATGGACAATGAGCCTTTTTTTTTTTTTTTTTTTTTTAAGATATTTTTTGGGCTTTTTATTAGATAGGACAGTGTAGAGATGACAGAAAATAAGTGGGAGAGAGAGAGAGATAGAGTGGGAACCCGGGTCCCCGGGGTAATGGTCTGACGCTCTAGCCACTGAGCCACAGCGTCCCCAATGAGCCTTTTTTTATTTGTTTTTTTGAAAAGGGGAAATTTGGTGTGAAACAATCCATAGCCCTGTTGCTCTAGGTCTGTGTATGGTATAGTATAAAGACACAGAAAATTTGAAAAACACAGACCGAATAAAGAAGCAGGAGTTAAACATAACTGAATTGGGCACATGTACAGTAAATGCAATGGGATTTACTGGGGTTTTGGGCATTTTTTTGCATTCTTGTGACTTCACTGGGTGACCTTGAACAGCAGGGCTATGAATTGATTCACAGCAAATTTCTCCTTTAATAAAAGTGGGGAAAGCAGGATGTAACTGTATTAGCAGTTTGATACCAAAAAACATAGGAGAAAATTCAGTTGTAAATAAGTAAATTCATCACAACAACTGAGACAAAACAATTCTTTGCTCATTCAAGGAGGTTGTGTACTGACCTCCATGACAAACTGGCCAGAGTAGGTTCCAGTCATGGTGGAGCTCTGCCCAGCAGCAAGGATCCCAATAGCCCAAATGTACAGAGCAGCTGGGCCGAAGAAACAACCCAGGACCACCCCCTACAAAAAGAGGAGTAAAAATTTTATTTGGCAACTCAATATTTTAATAATAAACATGCTTTAGCATTTTCAAACTGACAGAACCATGCCGATTCCTGCACCTAATCTTGAACCAGACGAAGTGTGGAACTGAAATTCTGGTCCAGAGGGGCACCAAAGTAAAACTTGTTAGAACTTTGGCATAAGTAAGACAGCAGCACTAGAAAAAGTGAATATGCTGAACTCTCCGCTTCTGAGGCGAAGCAACACCCTGTGCCGATAATGCGTAACTGCATAATTGGTATGGACATGGGCCACTCTCGGGCAAGCACTTCGGTTCCCAATGTAAGTGGTGCAGAAGCTGGCTTAGACACCAGGCTTGTCTGTCTGAAAACAGCAATGTGTGTTCACTGTGTGCTGTAAATTTGACAAATCCAATAGATGTAGAGACGCACCCCTTTGTAGATGTCCACCTGAAGTGTTTCGTTGTTCATGGGGAAGAGGTCTGTGTGGGGGCTGCCCGTCGCGTTGCATTGCGCGCTCTGCAGGGGACAGGGAACAGACACACCAACCACAGTCACATTAAACCTCTTATCATGCTTATTTATCACAAGTCCAACCACACACACACACACACACACACACACACACACACACACACACACACACACACACGCTCTAAATTAGTCTGGTTATTGTCTGAGGAGAGACAGGTACTGTATGAATCATGCCGCTGCAAACATGTCTCTCATGAAACAGAAATGTTAAATGTATTAAATGTTAGTATAGTCCTGTGGCCACGCACATCCTTTACTCCATTTTTGGATGGGTGCTGGATCAAAGTAAAAATGTACTTGTCAATAGTAAGATGGTCCGCACACCCATTTTTTGTTAGCAACGTTTCGAGTGTTGCTGAGGCGAAGAAGAGCAAACGCTCGAAACGATGCTAACAAAATAATAAAAAAAGAAGGGAACAAAAAATTGGTGTGCGGACCATCTTACTATTGAAATGTATTAAATGTAAAATTATCTGTAACAATGGCTTGCTCTTTCCCACTACAAAGAAATGCATAAGGAATACAGGGGTCACCAACCTATATAATACATTTACACTAAACACTGAAGGCAAGTTATTTGAATTGGAATGAAAAATAATGTCTGGTCATTTTGTGTACACACCACTTGCATGTTTGTCTTGTCATAAAATGCTTCAGCAAAAACAGCCACGACAAATACATTGATGAGGAAGGAGACGAAGAGGGCGACAGTGGACTCGATGAAGAAGTACTTGTTGGCCTCCTTCACCTCCTTCTTGTTCCCACGATCCACCTCTCTTGACTGCAGAACAAAACAAAGAAAAAAAGTCAGTACTGAGGCAACCTTTGTCATAGACTACCGTAATTTCCAGACTATACATTGATTTTGCAAAATTTCTTCTGCTATGAGGTTAAAACAGTGGGGCAGTTATTATGGTGTTAATATGGTTTTGTTTTTTTTAACTTGCATAAAACACTGTCCTGCGGCTTATACACAATGCTTCTTATATGCGGGAAATTACAGTACTGTCAGTAAAATAAAGGTGGTATTCTCCCATGTGCTCAAGCCCAAAAAAGTGCTTAGCACAGGCTGAAAAGCATGGAGGTATTTCAGTTGGTTTTGTTATAATAAACAATCCTCTACATTTACAAATCAAAGGCTATGGAAAGCAGAGCCAACGGGCCATCACTATGAGTCATGCACCACTGCACTGGCTGATAAACAACAAAGTGAGAAATAGCTTGAGCTTGTCACCTTCACAAGAGCAGAGTGCAGGTAGATGTTGTGAGGCATTATAACAGCTCCAACGATGCCCACGGCCTGTTCGAGCTGAACTGGCCCACATCCGGCGCAGTACGGGAGGAACATGCCCTTAAGCAGCTCGCCCTGGTCGGGTGCCACCATCACGTACTGTTCACAAAACAACAACAGAACTAAGTTATTGGCTTGTGTGCACACATTTTCGACAAAACGTTTCACAGTGGGTGGTTTACAAACAATAAAACACTAGAGAGGAGGAAGCTCATATCAAAAGAAAGAGCCAACTGTTCAAAGTACACACACACACACACACACACACGCACACACACACACACACCGCAAGCAAGCAGTGTGTGTAAAACACTGATAAGATCTTAGATGTACTGATCCACATTTAGTTACACGTGTTCATTCGGTGAGTGATACACAAGAGGAAAGGAAGACATCCTGAGTAGCTTACCTCATAGCCAAAGCTGACGGCCATGATGGTGATGAGAACGCCAAAGAAGGCTTCAAGTTTTCTCAAGCCTGATGACACAGCATAAAGGGCAACATATGACACATGGTATGCAGAGTACTGTATGAACAGTTTTGAAGAGAAACACCAGGCTTACATTCAAAAAACAATGAAACATGAAACAAACTAAATCAATGAAATAGCTGTCGTAACAAAACTTACCATATTTATCCAGAAAGAGGAACATGAATGTGTCGATGATGGTGATGAGAACACCACCCCACAGAGGTATCCTGAAAGATATAAAAATTACATTATTTATAGTGTAATTTGTGTATACACAGAGTATTTTTCCTAGGTATGCGCTGCAATTATATGGGTGCACCACTCTGTGTGTGTGTGTGTGTGTGTGTTTAAAGCTGAGTCACCATTCACAATGAGAAACACTTTTTGTACTGTACTGTATGGCCCATACTCTCTGCTACTTGCAGATCCCACTATCCCTTAAACCCCTTGGTGAAGGAAGTACAGTATGTGACTTACTTGCCAACAGACAGCAGGTTGAAGGCAATGGCACAGCCAATGACCTCCTGCATATCTGAGCCAATGATGGCCAGCTCCACCATCAGCCACAGGATGACACGGGGGACCTGGGAGGCAGAGAGGGGAAACAGACACTTAGCTGGCCTTCCAGCATACAACTCCTCTAACACTTACACAACACAAACAATACATTTGAGATAATAATGACCGTCATAGAGTCTTGTTATAATGATTTCTTGCCATGTGGAGCTTGGTGGGCTCTGCCTCGACCATTACTTTGGTATAATAGGACACCTCTTTGGTGTCTATCCCTGACTTAGTCCACTATGGTGGTCTTCCAGCTCCCTCTAGTGACACAGATGAATCATGGGACTGGCACAAGGAGCAAACACTGGAGTCAAATCGGTCCACTGGTCAAATTAGTCTCACCGAGCCATCAATGTAATAGAGTACCGGTACTTATTATAATCATAGCTATTACTTAAAGCCTCTGTAATAGACTGGACTGGTATTACTGTGCAGAGGCGTTACTTTTCAGTGTTTCTCGCCAATAATGAATAAGTCACGGTGTGGGCATGCAGGGGATGTGGGGATGCTCACCAGTATCAGAGACTAGAGACCAGTGGACTGGTAGTGGAAAGGTAACAGTATGTTGTGCAGTTACATATGGTAAGTGATAGAGCTAGGGTTAGAGGAGGCACTAAAAAATAGCAAAAAGTAAATTAACTTTTATATTACATGTACATTCCAAAAGGTATTTATTTTCTGGGAACTTTGTGAAAGTGGGAGGTGTTTATCTATAAGGTGGCAAAGTTCTAGGGGAAACCCTGCATTTTTTTGTTTCCAGAAACAGGCTATGAGGTCACAGCTCCATAGAGGCATAAAGGAGATTATTGTGGCCAGACTAGCAGATCTCTTGCCTAGAACTCTAGACGCATTCTAGCGGTTGCAAATTGAATTTGCTAAGGGAGTAAGTCTAGCGATCAGCCATAGGTTGTACTCAGACATCAGTGGTGTCTATCCACTCACAGCACTCTAGGTTGTAGTCAGACATTGTGGTGTTTAGCCAAACACAACATTCTATCTGGACAGGGAGTCATTGGGCAGGCTTAGTGTTGTTTGAATCTGCATGTTAGTTGCTCTGATTGTTTGTAGCAGTCTTGCCCGAGGGTCTATCACTCGTTGTCAGACTATACATTTCATGTGATAGTCTGGCTTGTCAGGCTAGCAGATCTCTGTTCCAGAAGAAGCAAAAAGTCAAAAGTCAATAGTCAAAAGTTCAAATCTGACTGACCAGCTACAGTATGAACACACCTCTGCTGAAAAGTTTTCCTAAATCTCTCTCTAACTCTATTGTTTGGTCCGGGGACAGGCTCAACATTCTGGGAACACCTGCAGAGACGGACACAAAGGTGAACCTACTGTAGGGTATTGTCGGTTGCAGACTTCTGCCAAGTGCATTCCTGTGACAACACCAAGGCGAGCTGCCAAGCGCTGCAGCAGCAGACCAATAATGGTGGCTCCCAGAAGGACCCACAGGAGCTGGGGGAGAGGGGAAAAAAGATTAAAACACAAAAATTATTATATAAAAGACATTGTAAAACCGCGACGTTTAACATATGAATAACTGATTCACAATATTCAGAACACTTTACTTGCCAATAGACTACGTGCACAAAATGTTTAAGTGCGAGCGCGCGTACACTCAGCATTTCGTGCACGTTGCAAATTAAACACAAGAGGAAAAAATATATCTGTATTTCCACACAATGATACTGAATGAAACAGTATGCCATATTGATCAGAATGCCCTGGTATACCTGTTCCTGATCTATGACAAACTGTATTTAATTTCCAACTGGTAACTCCAGAGTTTCTGGTTATTTCACTAGCATGCAAGTTTCAATAAGGATCCTCTTTCACCAGTCATTCAAAGAAAGTTGGTGAACAGAAAACAAAAAGCATTGTCACACTGCCTTGTATTCTGAATGACACAAAAGAATTCCTGACACTCAAAAGATATCTCCAAGATATCTTGCCTTTGCATGCTTTGATAAGTCTCCTGTGGACAATTTTAAGGATGGCATACCGTACCTACAGTATCACTACAATATAAAATACAGTACGGATTATTTATTTGTTCCTCATTTTATTCCAACGGCTGTCAAATATTTTCCACTCAAGCATATCACTGTAGAGAAATGTAGGTGCTGTGTTTTCTGCTTTTTGCTGTGTTTCTGGTACTGTAGGTCAGCAAAAAGCAGAGAAAGTATTGAATTAGAGAACATCCTGGTGTTCTTTCAGCCTTGTCAACACCAAACTAAATAATCACAAGTAATATTTAGTTTGGACAGCTCATTGCCAGTCATATCAATGATATGAGAGCCACCAGATGACATAAAATGCAACTGAACGCGCATGGGTACTCTCCGTTCTGTGATTGGATCCCAAAAGCAGGGCTAGAGATCGGCCATGGACACCAAGCTGCTTCAAAGAGCAAAATGAAATGGAGTGCACAAAGCAGCATGCGTACCCCCAGGCTAGTGTTCTTCATTCTGACAAATTGTCTCACCTTAAAACCAGCTTTAGCTCCCGACTGCAGGTCGGACTCAATGTTGCCTGGGTCCAGGTAGGCTATGCTCATCAGGAAACCAGGCCCTGTGAAAGCCCAGAGCTTCCGAAAACTGAAGAGCTGTCGAAATAAACAGAAGATGAAACAGGAAGTCAGAGCTGTTAGTGTTCAGGAACACTCAGTCCTCCACATAACTAGGAAGTATGTGCTGTTCATTCAAATCTGGCTCTTTTGAAACACTTTTCATCTGACTGGTTCTTTTGAAATTTGCTTCCATCAATAATGTCCACCGAGGTCCCCTGCTGGGGCTAAAGGCCAATTCAGACTGAAGATCCGCGACGAGATGAGATGGCTTTAGAGAGTAGTTGCAGTAGTGGGAATCAATCATTGCATCGCAATAAATTTAACATGTCAAATAGCAGTTTCGGAGTTTTAGAACGTCGCAGGTTTTTAGAACGTCGCAGCCCGTCTTGTCACGGATCTTTGGTCTGTAGCCACCTTACGGGGCTTTTGCAGAATGCTGTTGTCTATTGTATTCATTCTATTAATTCCATTCCATGAATTAAGTGCTTTTATATATGGCTGACGAGCCAATTATTAAAATTCATTCAACATCACGTTTATGATTTGACCTTTGCTCCACTTGTGAGTGGTTTTGACACGTACATTAGTCACGGTTAAAGCCCCAAGCATCCCCTTTCACTTCCCTTTCCACTATGGATGAGCGGTCAAGTAATGAACCACAAATCACTGCTAAAATGTTCTCCGTTAATGTGGTTACACTATCAGATTCCACAGTAACCAGGAGAAACAAACTAAGCAGAACTCCAACATCCATGGTTCCCACGGGTCCTGGAAACCCTTGTAAGTTTGTCAATCTGATAAATTATTTCAAGCTCTGGAAAGTTTTTGAAAATAGGCATAAAAAGACACTTGTAATCGAAAGTTCTTGAATATGACCATCACCAGTCACATCGTGACATATTCCCTAAATTTTTTTTATAAACGCCACCCCAAATCCACCAATTTCTGTTCTTACCTGCGTTGCATCATCTGGGATGGGGACCTTCTCCTCAAAGTAGGTGGAGAAGGGCTCATCCTGCACCACGGGGGAGGCTGGGGGGGAGATGGCACTGTACTGCGTCTGGATAACCCCATTCTCCTGAGAGGAATCCTCTACAGGTGAGAGAGAGAGAGAGAGAGAGAGGAGAGAGAGAGAGAGAGAGAGAGAGAGAGAGAGAGAGGGAAGGAAGGAGGGAGAGAGAGAGAGAGGTAGAGAGAGAAGAGTGAGAGCGAAAAAAGAGAGTGAAAGAGAGAAAGAGAGAGAAAAAAGAAAGAAAGAATGAAAGAGAGAGAGAAACGGGAAAAAAAGTCACATGGTGGTGGATGATGCAGAGACATACACCATGTTGACCATATTCCTGTTTGTTATGTTTGTTTAAACACAACATTCACTCATAGTCCCTTAGGATATATTGCCATCAATGCGTGTGACCCAACACGGAACATTCCGTAATGGAGTGTGCTTAATCAACAGAAAACATTCCACGATGGAGTCAAAAGTCCCACAATGACGACAGGCATCAGACATTGGGCAATAAGCAATCACTTGTGCAACAGCCATTACCGGTACTCTCAAACTGGTGTTAATGAGATTTGTAAGAGGCCCACTTCAGCTATGGGTTCTTTAAAAACTACACTTTATGTGATGATAAAACACTTAACACGTTACGCGATGCTGTTTGAAAAGGGATAAATCCATATGGACACAGAAGCAATCCTTTAACTTCTTTCTTTACTACTCAAAACAAGCCATAAAATGACTACCTGAAATCACCTATAGGAACCCGGTGACCTTCCTAACTTCACGTGATTGTTTATGAGCACATGAAATGAGACATTCTACAAGGCGACCCTTCTATAAAGTCTCACAGACTTGAACTACAACTCATTCAAAATGGAACAAATTCATAACTGACTCATGCGGTTGAAATGGACTCGGATCACATTCACATACAGTACATATACAGTACTGTAGGTATATTATTAAAGTACACTCACTAGCCAAAATGGATTAAAACCCTTCCACATCCACATCATGTGCTATGTCTTTTTTTTTACTGCTTAATTGAGAATGCTAAAGCGATAAAGCACATAGTAGTGATTCCGGTTCGAGCCCATTAAAAACAATGTTACGTTTGCCAACTTGACCTACATGACCTACCATCTTACAACCCAGAACTCTTTTCCGAATAATAAACTCATCAAAGTCAGAGGCAATTCACCGTGATATAAATCCAGTGCCATGGGCCGTGCCTGAATACTCACTGAGTTTAGAATGCTCTCCTAAGGTGCCCTTCTGTCCTGCCATCTCTGCACTGCTGTCTTCTGCTTTCCAACGTGTACACTTTATGACTACCACTGGAGTGGCCTTTATACTCTAAGTGTGTGTGTAAGTGTGTGTGTGTGTGTGTGTGTGTGTGTGTGTGTGTGTGTGTGTGTGTCTCTCTCTCTCTCCTTGTAGACTTCCTATTTTCAATTCTGATTCACAGCATAGGGTCTGCATGCACACACACGCACACACACACACACTACCACAATACAAAAAAAATGCTTTGTCACAATCATCTGACCTAACTTTTTTAGTAACATTTGCGCACACTAACAAATATACGGCCCCCAAAATAACAGATGATGGAGAAGAAAGACCTCATTGCAAAATAATCAATGTACTGCAGCAAAGACACCATAATAGGTGTGTCTACATAATAACAAGACTTATAATTAAAAAAAAAACACAGGTTGTACAAGTATAGCAAGTTCCTAATTACAACAAATGTACAACCAGCCACCCTCACCTTACGTGTTTAATGGTTCAACCAGCTATTCAGACCTTTCCGTTTTGAAAAAGACAAGTTGGATAGTAAGTAAGTAAGTTCGGATTATTACTCAGTGAAATATACAGAGCAGAGACCTTGATTACAGGTAGATCCAGCAGGAGATGGTCATACTACAGGTGTGGTGAGTAGTCAAAAAAAAATAACAACCCAAGATGTCTGAGCACACACAATCAGAGTGAGAGACAGCTAAATCAGTGTCAGGGGTTTGTATACTGTAAGTGAGTGTGTGTGAGTGTGTGTGTGTGTGTGTGTGTGTGTGTGGCTGGTGCCTATATCTGTGAAAGAGTGCAAGAAATTCTATGCAAGACACCACACATGCTGTGTGACATCATAAGAGTCAGACTCACAATTACAGGATTGTATCACGAGTGATGTGTGGGTTGAGGGTACACTTGCAATCTGCATACAGTAAGTTATGTTGTATGCTTGTGATTAAGATCCTGTGTGGGTGCATCAGTATTTCTGTCTGCATGGCGTGATCCTAAACTGTTACCTTCCACAAGGTCGGGTTCCCTGTCCGATTTCATGACTGAAGACTGGCCAGAAAGGGCAGCAGCAGCGGGGGGCTCTGGAGGAGCTGAAGGCTGGCCTGTGAAAACAAAAAGACATATTTCAGCCTATTACACTCTTACCTCTGTGCTGTACACTCCACTCTCTCCACAAACTCCCACAGTCTTTACAGTGCAGTCTTCTTTCCCCTCCACATGGCGGGTCATGTGACTTTTTTTTTTTATAGCTAAGAGAAAAGAATGTGCACCGCTTAACCACAGCTAAGGCTACAAGGACAAGCTTGGAAGAAAGATTTGGTGTTGAGGAGAACTGAGACAAAATCTCTGCCAAACAGGCGAAACGAGGCCTACCATTGCCATTCAAGTGAGCAGTTGTCAGAACCAGTTCCTCTAGCTTTAGCATGGTTCCAGGAAGAATGGATATTTAAAGGCTGGCAAATGTCTGAGGAATTTCTGTCCTGATGAAGATTAAATGAAATGGTGCAGAGAAAAGGTGTAAACACACAAACGCTGACAAACAAACACACCAACACAAAACAGAGAGTGATAGAGGAAGAGAGAAAAGAGAGAGGGAGAGAATGCGAGGGAGAGGAGGAGAGAGCAAGACAAAGCCAAGGAAAGTGAATAAAAGAGAGAAAAGACAGCAAGTGCACACACAGACAGAAAGGTCTTGCCCACCTGCCACTTCCCACTGTCTGAGCCAGCCAACCCGTGCTCAGGTTCACTCTAAGTCCCTCCCACACACTGCTCCACAGGAGGAAACAAAATGGTGGCCGGGTGCCAGAAACCTTGACCCAATTCCTGTTAGCCCCCGACTGCCCTCATAGGTGTCAGATCACAGAACTAACCTTCACACCCAGTTATGATCATAATACTACAAAAGAAGAATAAATAAGACAGAAAGTATCTCATGAATCATTTCTGGCTTTGTCAAAGAGATCTAGAAGTTCTGTCCCAACACTTAAAAGAGGTTATGACAATCCTTGCGGGTTCTTCTTGAAAACACAAAACTTGAAAAAAAAAAAAAAAAAAAAAAAACAATAATAATAATAATAATAATAATAATAATAATAATAATAATTCAGAAGATGTCCACCAAGACCCTTGACATTCCCTGGCATTTGCCATCTGCTGTATACGTAGATGCCATAATAACCACTTCCCATAAATACTATTATTGGCAACAATCTTTTACCAGCCTAATAACGATGACTCACAACACCACATTTTCCTGAAACACACATGACTGCATTTGGCCTACATGTCTCAGCCAGTTTCCCCATGGACCACACACAGACACACACAGACATACACACACACAAACACACGTTAACCTGTGGGCTTATCTGATTGACAAGGATAGAAGAAGGATGGAAGTTTATTTTTTACATGCAAATAATTCCTGAGTGTAAAAAATGCAGTCAAATTGTAGGCCAACTGTGGTCAGTCTATTTTGACAACACCCCCCCCCCCCCCCGCCTTTTTCCTAAGAAATTGTGTGTGTGTGTGTGTGTGTGTGTGTGTGTGTGTGTGTGTGTGTGTGTGTGTGTGTGGGTTTGGGGTAAGGAGGGGCAGGATAAAGAGCAATTGTGCAGCTGTGGTGGTAGAGGGGGAGGCGAGACATGGCATGGCATGGCATGGGGACGGTATAGTGTTCTGTGTGTTCTGGTGGTGGCAGACAAGTAGGAGGGGGCCTTGGTTGACTGGTGGTGTCAGTGGAGGTGAGGCAGTATGCTGCGTGTCATATTAAGTATTTAAAAAAGGCATTCAGACCCATAGTGGTCAAAGTTAATATGAGCAGTGCAGACTTAGCAGACTGCAATGTTACCCTAGGCCTAGATATTGACAAAGCAGAACAAACTTAAATAGGCTAGTGACAAAGCAAAAAAAGAAAATCTAATAGCTTGTACGCAAAAATGCTGAGTAAACTGAAGAATTGCTGTCAGGGTGGGGGGGGCACTTCAAGTGTGTGGTTTGGTTAGGTTTTCTTCCGTTCCTGTTTTCACTTCCCAAAAGGCACAACAGTTAGGCTACCATGAAGTTAAACACACACACACACACACACACACACACACACACACACACACACATACACAGTTTCAGAGAAATTATCACTATATAGCCTACTAATATCAGGGTAGCAAATCTGTAGTGTTTATGAGCACTTATCCTCAGTAATGACATGATTACAGGTGTCTGGGAAACTGAGGCTTAATAGTGAGAGTCTAGGCATGAGGGGAGAGACCTGTAGGCAAGCCCAGGGGTGCCACAGAGGAGAGGAATGTATGGAGGATAACACAGGATAACATGAGAATCTCTCAGTCAATGGGGCACATGACTGCCAGACTGCACGCTAACACTGGGCAAAAAAATGAGAGAGAAAGGAGGATAGACGGAGTGTGTGATTAGGGTTGTGCGATATCGTTATCGTATATCGTCAAAAAAAATTCCCACGATAGGAATTTTTGTCATATCGGGAAATACGATAGTAAGAAAATGTTTTGTTAGCATTTATATTTCCACCGCATAGACTACACTAACAACTCTGTCAGGTGAATATTTATTGTCAACAATTAATTTACAATTGATTACCTTTACAAAATTTTCAAGAAGTGTCTTTCTAAACCTTGAAAACGCAACATTTAAAACTCAAGCATTTTCTGGCACCTGTATGAACCCTGTGTTAAACTGTAGACCTAATATACTTTTTTATCGCCAGTTATCGATATCGTGATAAAAAACTGAAAATATCGTGATATATCTTTAAGTCCATATCGCCCAACCCTAGTATGGAGACACAGGATAACATGAGAATCTCTCAGTCAATGGGGCACATGACTGCCAGACTGCACGCAAACACTGGGCAAAAAATGAGAGAGAAAGACGGAGGATAGACGGAGTGTGTGATAACTGACAGAAAAACAAACAAAAGATACAAATTTGGGGCCAAGAAAGAGAGATAGAGTGTAACAGAAAAGCAGGCTTAGACTTCATGTAGAAGAAAGAGACAAAGAATAAGGGAGTAAGTTGGGAGTGCACAGAACATTTTACCCTAAACCTCTTCATTTGTGTGATGTCAAGATGACGTGAAACCCACTGGCGCGCAACATTTTTTTTAGGGGAAATTTGTGAGGTCTTGAGGAATGGGGGGGAGGGATAAGGGGGTCATACAATCAGTCTGATCAGCCTTGGGCCCAGTTTCGTCTCTAATCTGTGAATTCCAGCACACTATTATCTTCATATCGCACATAACTGAACACTCACTCACATCATGAACACACCCAGCATCCTCAACGAACTCCGCCACACAATTGATCAGCACAATATTCACCATATCAGAGCAAAAACACACACATTTATCGTTCATTTCTGCATTCATTCATGTCAACCTGTCATCTCAACAGACAACTTCTTAGAAGAGTTCTACACTGACACAGCTCAATTAGGTTTGCACAGGACCAGATATGAATAAAGTTAGACTATAATGTAGGCTATTTAATTTAAGTGTAGGCTGTCACAATAACACAGGTGAACCCCCCCCCCCACACACACACACACACACACAACCACACAACCACCACCAACACAAACATTTTCACACACAAAAAAAAAGAATCTGCAAGTTCCTTTTCTCTACTGCACACAATATACCATCTTTAACATGAATTCCAACAACGTTAGCGAGCAGAAAGAGATAGGCAGTGCACTATAGCAATGCAAATATTAACACTGTGAGGCATGCCAAAATGTCACCGGTCAAAATGACTGATCAGCAAATCCACCCATGCCTTCCAACCTGTCGCAGTTTTCATCAGAGCACAAGGCTTTTATCTAAATTGGCAGACTGGCTGTATCTCTGGGGGTGTGGGGGAGGCAAAGTCCTTGAGATTTGAAAAAAAAAAGAAAGAAAAATACGCAGCATGCTGGCTTCCCAGTCAGGGACATATTAACCATACTGACAGACTAATAAAGACTAATGAAACATGACAGGTTGCCTTACAAAGAAATCCAAGTTACAAAAGTTCCAAGTCCATCTTACAAAAGTCTCAACGCAAAAGAGCTTTGATTCAAGTGAAAAGCACAAAACAGTTAAAAACAACAACAAAACAAGGGGGACCTTCAAATTACGCAAGGATCAATACTTAACAGCTGCTGACAGTAACATTATGTTAAAGTGTTCTGCAAACTCTGGAAAGGATAAGCCCCCTGGCCAACCCATTCTAACGTCCGATGACTAGCTTTCAGACTTTCTCTCTACGTGTCCAGAACATAACGTTAGTTCACACCATGGCAAAGTTAAACCATCGGTTCTTATCAATTAATCCACTGTTGTCATTCAACTCTGCATTACCTAGTAAACTTACTCCTAAATCTTTACAGCAAAACGTAAATGAAGGGGGACACTCATTCATCACACAACGTTAAGCTAATGTTAACGTTAGTCATGCAGCATGCTAGCTAGACCTGCAAAAGTGTCTCGTGATCTAACGTCAACATTAGCTAATGTGGTGGCATATCAATTGGATAACAGTGCTTTCTTAGGTACACATAATCTTGCCTGAAACAATAACGTTTTCAAGGAAACTCAGAGAGAGGTAGTTACCACCTTGCTAGGTAGCTTTGACCGTGGAAAAGTCATGGGAAAAGACTGTAACCGCTAATGCTAGCTAGTTAGCGATACATTTGAAAAGAAAGCGAGATCATTTAAAACATAGTGAAACAAGACACTTACCTAAGTGTTACTTATGCGCATAAACAGTTGTAAGTCTGGGGAAATTGTTGTAGGTAGGCATACTCCAGAAAAAAGACTATGACACTATGGCTAGGACATGACAGTAATGTTGGCTAGAAAAGTGCCCAAGACATGACACATTTTCGACTAAAACCACGCCTCCGCTGATGTCAAAATAAAGCACCGGAAGTTCTCGTAAATAAATCTTACTGATGCAACTTTATGTTGAACGTCTTTTAATGTCTGTGGTAGAACCTGACATGGCCCCTTATATCACCACTTGATGTATGTCACATAGGAATATCCATTAAAACATCACATTGTCTTAAACTATACTTCCACAAATCTCTTATTTTCTCAAACTTCCTAAACTGTTCAGGGCTTTGCAAAGGATTTGTGGACCTCTAGTGGTGCGTAAAAGTACGACAGGGGAGACATCTCTCCAGTGGCTGGTGCACAACCACATTATAATGCAAGGCCAAAGGACAGTGGGCCATACTTTCATGTCAAAGATGGAGCAATGAACACAAGGTAAACTAGGCATGAGAATGAAAGTTCTATTTTTTTATTACAAATTACTCTGAAATCTTACATAGATATTATATTTTCATGACAAAATAATGTTATTATGCACAGCAAAGAAACATTGACAAGAATGGGTCAGGTGTATTATACACAGCAAATATGTAGTCTATTTTTAATTCTATTGTTAAAAGCATGTGAGTCTCTATTCAAGTCACCACTATTCCTTTTAATTACTAATAACTTACTATTGCTGTAAGCTAAAGACTTTTTTATATAGCCTAACATCTACAGTATTTTAACATTCCACGCCAAATATGTAATTTTGGTCATGGTCCATACCTTTCAGAACTGAACACTTCAGTTAGACTTCCATGTATTAGTTAGCTATCTCTAGTAGCTCTAATAGTGGTCTTTTAGTGCTGTTTCCACCCATTTGCTATCTGTCCCAAAAAATAGCTATACACCCACACTATTTACGTTCTTCCAACTTAGTCATGTCCTTAGCACAACTCTCGAACATCTCTTTTTGTACATCATTAGTGCCCAGTCTCGATTCTGCCTCAGTAAAACCCTCTGGTTGTTCCTTTTCCTCCACTAATTGACAAACAGACTCTTTTATATCAGTGTGGTCACCCAGTTCTTCATAATGAGTCGTACTAATTTGGGTGAAATCAATGCTGTCCTCATTTCCACTGGCCAAAATAGTTGCCTGTGATTCTGTTTCATCATTGCTCTCTGAGTCTCTGTCATGGTGCTGGGGTGAAGCTTCATTCGTGTTGTCAACATCCTCCACTTGATTCTCAGTTTGGTCTGGATGGGTTATTAAATCCCCAGTTCTCTGTTCTTCAGCCTCTGTCTCAGAGAGTCTGTCCTCTCCCTCTCCCATAATAACAGTGTCTCTAGAGGCGTGGCTGTCTGAGCTGCTACAAGATAACGTATCCTCCTCCGCATGCCTTTTGCTGCCTTCTTTGTTCTCTGCTTTCAAACAAAAGGATCCTACATCATCCTCTCTCGCTGTTCCTCTTTCAAATGATGTGCTGTAACCGGTAGGGCACTGATCCTCCACATTAGTCCAGTACTGGGATGTCACTTCTGGTGAAGTCCAAACTTCATGTTGTAATAATGAATCCTCATCCAGGTTTAAAGCTGTGACATCTGAACAAATACTTTCTGGATTTTCCCATGATTCCACCAACTCCTCCTCCTCATTTTCCGAGTCTGGTGCTGTGTGTTTTCGGATTCGGTGCACGGCATCCCAGAGAGACTTTGGGTACTGCAGCTCCCCTCTGGGAGGAGGTTGTTCTGTGGGCACGGGAGGAGGAGGAGGTGCTGTAAGCACATCTGATTCTAGAGCTCCAGGAAGCTCTGGAGGTGGTAGAGGGACTGATAGAGGCAGTGGAGCCACAGTGAGAGGAGGTGTGGGTGAACAAGAGGGAGGTGGTGAAGGGCTTGAACCACTTTGAGGAGAAACAGAGACAGTTGGGTAAAGGCTTGAGGGAGGGAGAGGAGAAAGTGGTGGAGTGACAGAAGACGGGCTTGAGGTGGAGGAGTTTGATGGAGGAGGAGGAGGAGTCAGAGTGAGAGGTGGAGGAGAAAGAGAGGGAGGAGGTGGAGGGGTTGGGAGGGGTAGAGGGGATATGGAGGGAGAGACAGACACTGAAGGTGTTGGGGGTGGAGAGGGAAACCTACAGTCCGAGGATTCAGTGGGAGAGGCAGGAGTCACCAATGTACCGGTAACACAAGAGTTTGGGAGCAGGTTTAATTCTGAAAGGCATTTAGGCTCTGTAACAAACACAGGTGGGGAGGAGTCTGTGGTAGCTACTGAGGCTGTCTCAAGTGGGTAATCGCAGGGAGAGTTAGACCTGGGTGTCAATGTTGATGAGGTGTTAGAAAGTGACTGAGCTGAACCAGCAGTCTCGATCTGAGCTGAGGCTAGGCACATGGTTATAGAGGGCACCAAAGACTCTTCAATTAATTGATCCTCTGACTCAAGACTAGCTTGAGGATTCAGGTCAGCGGAGGTTCTAATTGACCCGTCAGTTTCCTCAAGGATGTTGTCATCTTTAATGTCACTTAAGCAATTAGTAGTTTCTTTGCACTCGTCACTCTGAAGTTGTTGTTGAACATTGTTGTTTTGCTCACAGTCATTCTCAGTTTGAAGAGGTACCACTAAATTTGCCTCAACTTGTTCCTCAAAGATTGCTTCAGAATGAATTTCATGAGTGTCTGGACTTAAATTACTGGTTGCCAAACTCTCCACAGGGCATTCAGAACATTCCTCTTGCTTTGTATCAGGTTGACATGACAGTGCATCTTCCATTTGTGCCTGGTTAGAAGAGTCTTGACTGTTGGATTCTAAATCTGGAATTGCCAGAATTCTGTTTGCTCTTTCCTCTAGTGACTCTTTGTCAGGAATGATGGGTGGGGATGGTGGCAGTTCTAAATCCAGTGATGGGCTTTTTAGTCTCTGATTAGTCAAGTCTTCAGCTAAGTTTGTGTCAGACGTCTCAAGCGGAGATGAAGTATCCTCACATATCTCATTGTTGATTGGAGGATCCCACTGTTCTTTGCTGAGTGAATCATTGTCATGAAATGGAGGTGCACTCTCAACTACATCATGAGATGGTTGGCTAAGGCCAACAGGTTCTGGGTCTTGGACCACAATGTTATTTGCAACAGATTCATGCTCAGTCTCAGATACACTGCAGGGCGGTGAGCAAACATACTTTACATGTTCCTTTTTAGGAGGGAAGATGAACTCCACTCTTACAACAACACAGGTTGCGTCAATGACCAAAATGCCATCGCTGTTATCTGAGGTCAAATCATTTCCCTCTCCACTTTGCTTCAATTCTTCACTAGTTGTATTGTCATTGGGGTTTTGTGTGCAGGAAGCTTCTGTGTTCTCTCCACCTTTTTCATCCTTTTGCTCTGAAGGGGCTTTTAATTGGCAAGGCACCTTTGGTTCCCTCCAAAGAGGGAATTTAACTGATGTCTCACTCTGTGGCGGTGTGTCTGCCTTTCTGGTTCGGGGAGGTGATGAGGAGGAGGAGGCTGGGATGGTGCTTTCTTTTGAGGAGGCCACTGAGCTCTTGCTTCTAATGGGCAGGCTATTGAAATTCCTCCTCCCACTTTGAAGCTTTGTGCTACACTTCTGGATGGCTCTCAGTAGCTCCTCTCGATGTGCAGCTGTTTTTTCATCATTCATCCAGTGCTGGAACCCTTTCCCTTTTGGTCTTGGGTCAGAGTCTGTTTTGTTAGCTGGTGTGTGAGAAGGAACACTGGACATCGACGAGCTGGATGGATGGTCAGGGGCTGCTACTCCCATGTCGACTTCATCTGCTAGCTGTGGTGTAGTTTGACTCTCTCCTGACCCCTGCTGATTCCTGGGTGCCTGAGCCCCTTCAGCCACTCCCGGGAGCGGGGTGACAGCATATAAGGGCAAAGACTGGGCTTTCAGTGGGTCATCTGGGGAACTGGACAAGCCTGCTAGACTACCCATGCGTGACACCAAGCAAAAGATAGTCTCTCCTCCTCGTCTTTTCTTCACCTTGGTTTTGGTGCTTACCGGAACATCTGGAGGTGGCCCAACAGAGAGCTCAGTAACCTGTGGCTGTGGTGGTTTTTGGATCTCTGGTGGAGCATACATCTCAGAGAGTTGGACTTGTGGTGGACTAGTAGTGCCAACAGTGCTGCTGTCCCATGGTTTTGGTGGAGGTTGTTGTTGTTGGTGTCTGCTGCTATCCCATGCCAGATGACTCTGGGTTCTGCTCCTCCATCTCATCCCCTCTGGGTCCTCCGCACTGCTCCTATGGAGTTGGGGCTGGACAGTGTACTCCGGCCTTCTCCTAGCTGGCAAGGTGCAGTAGTTCTGTGGGACTCTGAACTGTTGTTCCCAAGTAGGATTGGCCATCGCCATGTTTCCTTTTGTGACTTGGGGTCGGGCAGGTGGGTGCTGCAGTGTAGCCGACGAACCTCCATTTTGTGGAGGGCCGTATGGAGGTGGCGGGATATAACAAGGAGGACAACTGAAAGCCCTTGTCTGGAGGCTGGGCGCATTTTCCTTCAGGTTTGCCCTGGACATCTTTTCGGGATCTGGAAGTGCAGGGGGAGTTTTGTATGGAGGAGGTTGGTGGGCGTCAGGTCTCTCCCAGTGCCTGTACTCTCTTGTTTCATAAGGTAATTCAGTCATGTTTGTTAAGGGCCTTTGATAAGCTTCACTACTATATCCTCTCTCTGGCCACTCCCGGGCCAGTTGAGTTGTCCTGGCCCCCTGAGCCGTGCCATACAGGCCTGCCTCCAGGCGCTTCCTTCTAGGGAGAGAGTGGCAGTAGCGGGCTGCCCAGGCCTCTAACTCCCGATAACTGCTGCTACTGAGGCTTCTCTTGGCTCCCTCTTTCCGGTAGTGTACAGGAGCCTGGGAGTGAGAGAGAGACTCCCATCTCTCCCTCTCCCTTTGCATTGCCCTCTCCCTCTCTCTCTCCCTTTCTCTCTCCCTCTCCCTCTCTCGCTCTCTCTCCTGCCTCTCTCTCTGGGCTCTGAGCACCTCTCTTGACAGCCAATCCCTCTCTAATCTCTCTGTCGCGATGGGTTCCCTGAGTCCCTGTCGCCCAGTTTGGCTCTCTAAGGTGAAGGGAAAGTGCTGTTGAGAAGTTCCTTGCTCAGTCCAGTTGGTGTAATCCTGGAGCACCCCTCCTGTGCGGGACCCTGGCATCGTCCAGTAGCTGGGTTCACACACACGCTCAGGTTGCTCATATAAATACTGATGATAATCTCCAGCATGCCTCTTGTCTTGATAACTATAAGGAGGAAAAAAAGATATACACACCTCTGTTGACATTGCAGTGCAATCTGTCAATTGAAAACGAGCCAATTTAAATCTAAATTTTGTAAACGTATGCACTATGGAGAGGCAACTTTAACTTGTACATAATGTTTGGATAGCAAAAATACTTGTCAACTTACAGGTGTGAAAAGTAACGTCCCGGAACAGTTCCAAATTTGCCATGCTGGGTTGTTTGTTCTTGACTCCCTGTCCAGAATGCCATCTGTTTAGATTCAAAGGCAACAATCAAACTCTAGAGCAAGATCATCCAAAGTCATTGCCACAATTTAAACAATATACAAACACATACGAAAAGCTGTTACATATGCCACAAGTAGAAGCTCTGACATGTTAAACTCACAGAGACATGCATTTCCCTTTTGACGCTCTCACTTATAATTGTTAACTTAACTGCAGGGAAGTAATCTCAGAAACTTCCCTGTTTTATTTTTTTTATTTATTTATTTTCTAGCAACAAATTGTCAACATCATTTCAGATGGTATAAAGCTACCTTGACTTCTTCAGTAAAATCCATCCATGTTTAAAAATGACGACACTGTGTCCATTCAGCTTTTGTTTTTTAAAACTAAAATTCTTGCCTTACTATGATATCAACACTAGAGAGAAACATTCAATCCACGCCATTACCCACCTCTGAGATGATTCCGCAGATAGGGTGCTACTATCCACTGGAGTGTGCGCAACTCTCCAAACTAAGCGGGCAACTTGTTTTAAAAAGGGAATGTTTAATTCCCCGCCCTGGTGCTCTTGGCCTTCCTCAATGGCAGCTTTGCAGTGTCGCTCCCCCACATTAATGTCCAAGGCCCCCTAGGGTAGTTTGTTTACGTTCAGATTCTTCAAGGTCTCCTTTAATTAAATCTGTGAGGTAAATGCTGCCCTTCATGTCGGTATAGGACTGTAATGTGTGTGTAAGTGTGTGAATGAGACAGAGAGAGAGAGAGAGAGAGAGAGAGAGAGAGAGAGAGAGAGAGAGAGAGAGATGTCACATCTATTGTGTTAAGCTGGTGACATGCACTGCATCTGGATACACAGAGGCTCACACAGACGTGTGCGCACACACACACATACACACACTCTCACCAGACAACCCACACAAATGTGACACAGCAGAAAAAAAAAGCAGCAAATGCTGTGCTCAGCATATTTTGAAGTCAATTGTTAAAACAACAAAGCCAATATGTCTCCCATGAGCTTATTGGGCAAATCACTTTAACCAAAATAGCATTACATGAACGCTATGAATCTAAGTTAAATGTACATTATGTCGACATGAAAAAATAAAAATAAAATAAATAAAAAACATCCGGTAATGACATTCAGATTTACTTGACATTTGTAAGAGCAAACAACGAAAGTTTGTTTTTCTTTTGTGAGGCCTACCTATTTTTAGGTCTAGAAATCTTCTTTAAGGTTTCCAGCAAGTATTATTATTCTATGTACTCACACCTGACAACACTTTATGTTGTAATGTAAACACTCGATTTGTTTAATATTTTAGCATTCCATTGGTGAACTAGGATCTCTGTTACTTCCATGTTAAGTGTATAGCCTACTAATGCCTTTAATATTCATATTGGAGGAGAGAGCACACAGTTTGACTGTAGATAGGGATCTGTTGTTTTCTCCGCTGAGCGGTAGTGCATGGGGAGGGGGGCAGCTCTCTCTTTCTTTGAAACTCTGCAGCGGAACAAACAGGCTTTTCTTTCTGAACAGAAATTCAGTGCATCAGCACAGAGCAGGAGGGGAAAAAAGGATGAAAGGATGCACTCGTTTAGCAGCCAGGGTGTCACTGATAGTGAAATCTGTCTGTGTGGACAAAAAAGATCTGCCTTTTCACAGAGCCATTGGTGGAAACATTTATTCACATACCATTACACTTCTTTCAGTCAATTAAAAGATCATTTGAGGTAAAAGATTTTTTTGAAATAAAGTGATAAACAGTGATAAAATCCTGAGGCACCATAACCTCAACCAACATAAATTGAGTATGGAATAGTCAATCTCAACAAGTGTTTTTCTCATCATAATTTACACAAAATGTAAATACAAGAGTAAAGGTAAAAATGCAATATTCAGTCCATAGCCTTCATGTTTGAGGTCACCGGTTCACCAAATTTTCTTGTTCTTTTTCCTACTGACATTCAGCACCAAAAGAAATAAGAGAATTAACTTGATTAAGACGCTGCAATTACATAGTAATATACACTTTGGTAGAAGCATTATAATACCATACACAATGCATAAATGTTTAAGACAAAGTTAGCGGACCAACAGATCCTACTTAAAGGGTGGTCCATGGGTACATCAACCCATAGCCCTGATTGAGGTCACAGAGATCCTTAAGCACTGTTGCAACCTAAATCATAAATCTCTCCTCAATGTAGCCTGATAAATGTTAATGTTCTGCTCTTGGTCACGCTGCACCAGCTCAACTTGAAATTGCTGAGGTAGGTCGTTTTCATAAAAACAGGGAGTTTTGTGCTCCTTGCGCATCTTGGATGAGAGATATGCCACTGCTCCCTCCTTGCACAGGTGTGTGAGAGTCTCTAAAAGAGATGGGTAAGTGTCGGACAGGTAGACAATGTCTGCTCCGAGCACCAGGTCCCAGTCAGAGGGGAAGTTCTCCTGATCCTGCCCCCAGGAAAGAGGAACCACAGCAGGCTCCACAGACGGCCAGCCTGCTGGAGGTGTGTTGACAGACACATTGCTTTGGAGCTGTGGGACAGCAAGTGGCAAATCTGTGATTGTTACTTCGGCACCTGAAGAGAAATAAAAGAAGCATGAGCGATCCAATTCATATAGGCCTACTTTTTACCATTTTTAAAGTATAAGCAGAGGCAAAGTAATTAGGTTACATCCTGGAATGGGATCAAAGTTTGATGGTTGTAGCCTTACGGGAAAATGAACGAGATTGGAAAGGTGGAGTTATGACCCCTACTGGGTAGATGTGGTAACGTTAGTAGCCTACAGTAGAGCAGAATGACCAAATATTTGTCTAGGATGATTTACTCTTTGATTTACCCAATCGTGCAGCCAAGATCCCCACAATTCCAGTTCCAGCACCTAACTCGATGATCTTCTTTCCCTTCAAATCAATACACTTCTCTTCAAAGAATCGACATAAATGGAGGGCCTATAAAAAAGCATGTTGTGTCTTGAGTTATCAGAACAAAACTCCGAGGGTAACAGTTCGTGAATCATTTTATAGGCTACTTACGGCATCCCACACCGGGGCAGCCACCCCAAGATTGGCGCTAAAAGCTTGGTTGATTTTGAATTCTTCGCCACAAAATTTGTAGATACAATCGGCAGAAAATGTTTCCTCAAATAAATCGTCATCGGCAGGGAAGATATTTTCCTCTCCATCTCCGTTCATAGCCGTAATCTGCATGGCAAACGCAGTCAACCTACTTGGATCTTATATAAACATGCAACGTATTTGTGTCGATCTGTGAAAGGAAGAAATATACAAATAACGAGATTATTTACCAAAGTTGGACACGTGTGGAAATTTGACTACCTAGACTAAATGACGTCACATTCTTGCGACACTTAAATTTAGCCAAAGATCATGGAATGCTGACCAGCTGCAATCTGGGTGGAGTTCAAGATCATTGTTCAAGATGCATGAACCGTATTTACAGAACAGAGACAGAGGTGATCTGAACGCTTTGATGCTCACCCAAGCGCAGGTGTGAGTGTCAACCACTTGCATTTGTTTTATGATTTTACCTGCCTCACTTATGACAGAAATGTATTCTACATGTGGACCACTAGATGGAGCAAGGAATAGGCTGAAGAGCAGCTTTGTGAGGACTGAGAATAGACTCACAGTAGCCTACTGTACCTGGAGAGGTATAAGATATCACAGATACTGATTTGCACATAAAAAGTTCACAACTATGCAACTTTTCACTACCATCCTCTTTGTCAGACAATTTGCATTAGTACCAGCTCCAAAATAATTTGACTGACAGGCCTACAGAAATGACAGGTGGATCAACAATTTCATTCCCCTCTATAGCCATCTATAGCCTATGCACCGTGTAGGCCTAGTTCTTGGTGGAGGGTAGGAAAATATATTTTTAAAAAAAAATTAGAAGAAAACCAGTGACATCATGATAGTACTGACAGTATTGCCATCAAATCTCAATTAGCATGTTGTTACAGTTGCCATTTCCGAAACTACCTGCCTACTAAGTACTTACTACCCATACTAATATCTGCAGAAAGTACGTGTGGTATGCAGTACATGACAAATAGCACAGGAGTAGTGTCTGAAGCTTCATTAAGAACACCTGCTGTCAATTAACTAATGAGGTACAGTATTGGTTGTGTGGTTAGTAGGCCTCTTCTGCTGCTTGCATACCATGCTGCATACTGGGGACTAGTGAATGGGGCTCAATAAACATTGAGCCTGTCAAGGGGAGCACCTGCAGCTGATGAATTAATTAGGATGTAGACTGGGCAGTAATACATGCTGCATTGTGTACTGGAGTACATTCAGTATGTAACAGGAGTATGCCATTTTAGAAACATCAAGTGACTAGAACATGTTTGGAGGGATTTGTGTGCCTTTTAGATTGCTTGTCAAAAAATAAAAAATAAAAAACAGCATATTTTGCTTTACATTTCACATTATTATGATGAATATGAACTGACAGAGTGAGGTGGAAATCCAAATGAAATGTACAAGACATGTTCAGAATACACATATGGCCGCATAAGCTCTTATTACCCTACAGTAGCCTAGCCTACTTGGAATGCATGGAAATGAATTCCATTGGCTAAAGATTCCACAACAGAAAACCTTCTATCTGTCCTCAATCTCGAATATACATAAGTTAGCAAACATCAATGCACGTGCAAACATGCACACAGGCCTACTTGCACTTGTGCACACATACTCACAGAGCAGGTACACACCCGTGCGCGACACACACACACACACACACACACACACACACACACACACACACACACACAAATGAATTCCCTCTCTATGACTCATGTACATTCAGTTACACACTAAGGCCACAGAAGTAATTTGTGAAGTCAAGTCTCTGTATAATACCCAAGATACTACATGGCACACACAAAACGTGACTAAACTGCATACTCCCATCCTGGTAAGCATTTCAAAATGATGAAGCCAAACAATAATGAGCATGACAATACTTTCACACAACAAAGTAATTGTAAAATAATTATTCTTACTTAGAATAATTAGAATACTTCAGTTTTGAACGATGCTTCCGTAACAACTGATGATGCATTATTTGTCTGTCAATATAGCAACTAAAGTGCAAAGCTAGAAGGGGGAGGGGGGGTGGGGGGAGCTGGAGGCTTTGAATGGAAGAGTGATGCAAACAGTTGGCTTGAAAACCTCTGGGCCAAACTCTGGATGGCCTCATGATTCAGCGGACTGCTCCCAACGAGAACTGCACTACTCAGCAGAGGAATTCTGTGAAATTCTGCTGGACCTCATGTCTAAATATTAGTTCATCTGTTTGAACGACAGGCAGGAGCAGACCAACTAGAAATTGGGTTACACACTATCTGAGAAAGAGCAGAGAGGGGAGGGAGATAAAGTGAGCAGAACTGATATTGATTTTCCCAGAAAAGAAAACCAGAAAGTCCACAGTGATTGTTGTTCTTTTTTTTTATTATTATTACAAAAGATAATAAATAATTTTACCGATGTGTATCAATGTATAACAAACTGTACTGTAGGGACACAAAATCTGATAGTTTGCAAACAATGTGAGTTCATGCTACACGTTCTAATCTCTGTGGCCTATAGCACACTGTTACTGGAATAACGTTATTAAGGAGGGATATAATGCAAATACATACTGAATGTGGTCACAGTTTAATGTATATATTTTTGGTCTAAATTTAGTACATATACATCTCAAGCTTGATTTTGTAGGGGAACTCTACTGTAGGAAACCTACAGGTTCAGAACATGAGGGTAGCTCAAGCTTTTAACGGTCCTCTCTATAGTGTTAGAAATGGTGTGTGATATATCTAAAATTCTAAATAAATGCCCTGATGATTTATATAGTAGCAGCATCACAATGCATCATTTAATGACCTGTAGTGAGTTTTAGCACCAGTTTATATAAGAAGTATAGCATTAGCACCACAAACAGTGAATGTCGTGCAACTCACTGTTTCAAACATATTGCTATATCTTCATGAGAATGATTTTAAAAAAAAACAGCAGAATACTTTGTTACACATTAACAACTGTCCATGATCTATGACTTAGTGTCTGACTACGGTATGTGAGTGTTACACATGCAAAGCTACCAGAAAATGAACCAGTACAAGCATGCTGTCACAGATGATGTCATGATTCGTTATAGCACCATTGAGTCTTCTCTACAGTACACCACCCACATTCAGATAGACCTCTTTGATTCTTGACTTTAACATTATGGGCCTATTGGAAGCAAGGAGATCTTAATTGATCACTTTAAGAATATATATATATTTTTTCAAGTATTACATTCTGGCCAATGTTGTTGGCCAGTAAAGTTTTTCCTGTCCACCAGAATTTGTTTTTTTTTAAGTAGAGATTCAGCAACGTACTGTGAATACACTGCCATGTTACATCATCTAGACTGGTTTCCTTCCATTATCTATCAATGTCTCACTTCAACACAGTACTTGTTGTTCATCATCACTTCTCTTCACATAGACTTGATTGCACGTCAAGGTGCAGTGCTCCACTGTAGAACAGCTCCCCTGAGAATAGAGACGACTGGCCTCCACTGGCTGACTTCTTCACTCAACTGACTCTCCTCTACTGATTTTGACTAGCCAGCCGATGGTTCAACCACACTAGGCTGTTAACCCAGCCTCTTCCACGTTAGAGGTGGGGAAAACAGACGTGCTGTTTCTGTAATGTCTCTTTCCGTTTGCTTCTCTGAGGTGGCGACACATTGCCAGGCTTCTCTCACAGTACGTTCTGGAACTGGAATCGGATGCTACGGGCAACCCCCCATACCCCATTCTCATGTTGCTATGGTAACAGGTCTAGCAGGGCTCTCCTCTCTCTCACGCCCTGCAGACCTTGGTACCAGGCAACCTGAGGCACTTTGGCCCTGGGTCTGTGTGCAGAGGATGCGGAGTTCTCTTTTTTTCTTCCTTGGAGGCTCTGAAAGCACGTAACAGAAGCCTCAGCGCTCCACAAACTGCAAGTTGATCTCACTTTCCGGCACCAGCAGTGTTCGGGTCATGGGTCGGACAGTGCCACCCTCTGGATCGGGCTTCACATCAAATTGGGTTACAATCTGAAAGCAAATCATGAAAGCAAGGTTAATAAAAGGCCAACAACCCTAGTTGTCACACTGAGTGGTTGTAGGAGATGGGTCCTCTATCTCACACACCCACCCACACACACACACACACACACACACACACACACACACACACACACACACACACAAAATTACCTACCCGTGCAAGAGCCAGATACAACTCCAGCTCAGCGATGCGACGGCCGATGCAGCTGCGCTTGCCCACCCCAAAGGGCACAGAGGAATAAGGATGGTGGCCCTCATCTCTGGTGAGCCAACGCTGGGGCACAAAGGAGTCTGGATCAGGGAATTGAGCTGGGTCCCGCGAGGTGGCAAAGTGGCACAGTGTGATCAGCGTCTGGTGAGGGGAGACAAAGGTCATAAGTTCCACTGTACCGCACTAACACTGTGAAGGTCAGCTCTGGGTCTCTCTCTCTTTTTTTTTTTAATTTGGTTTTATCAACCCGCTGTGGGACATTATACAAACTAACTTTCCAGGAATGTAAACGCAATGAGTTGATATAAACTGGAATAACATTTGCCAAGCTATGTGTGCACATTGTTTATTGTCATTCCAATCAGTGCCAAGTCTGCAAGTCTTTTCTAAACCTACACTTTGCGCATAAGTAGGAATTTGTTATTTTACTATTTTATAAGGTGGACCATGCAATTTATTCAGTGTTCAATGTGGACAAATGACAAAAGGTAAACACATCTTACATTTTTGGGGATGAGGTAGCCTCCAACTTTAATGTCACGGCCAGGTATAACTCTTGCATTAGCTGGAATGACAGGATACAGCCTAAGAAAAGAAACAAAAGAAGTAGTATCAAAGAAAAGCCCGGCCCCAGACATGAAAATATGGAAAAAACGCCAACACGTCAAAACACACTAACAGACTTATACTCCTTCTCTGTCAGGTTACCTAATCTAATATTCTTTAATATTATAAATTAGTCATGCTCACAGAAATCCCATGAATATGGAATGAATCTCAAGAAAATGAATAGAAAATATTTTGAACAAGAGTATATTTTGCTCGAGAGCACTTGGCCTCTTTGTTTGACCTTATGGGTTCATGATAACGACATTTACTTCGCAGAGTGTGGCAAAGCTACTACTGTAGATGAATAGTGTGTATTCTTTGTGGATACTGTAGTTGTTTGTTCTTTATCCACACTCTTGACACAATACCAGAATTTCCAGATATCCAGAAAAATACTCAAACTGGGTGAAAAAGGGTACTGACTGGGGGGAGGCTAAGGTTTTATCGTTTTATCTTTTATCGTCATTTAGAATCTGAGTGTCAACATTCTGACAAAGGCCAGCCATGTATAAACATGTCTGTTACATACCTTAGCACCTCCTTCACCACTGCCTTCATGAGAGGCATACGTGCCACATCAGCAGCTCCAGGGACGAGCCTGTCCCCCAGCACCGACTGCACCTCTGCTCTCAGGGACGCCTGCACATCGGGGTGGCGGGATAGCTCGTACAGGGACCAGGACAGCGTGCTGGAGATCTAAGGGTAGTGCAGAGAAGAGCACGGGACGATGAGACAAGAGAGAACATCTGCTTTGAGAACATGACGAAACTTATTGACTGCAGATAATCGCTGTCTCGCTGATACAACTGGATTCTGCCGCAGACCTACTATACTCACAATTTTAGAATGTATTTAAATGATAATCAATGCCTGTCATACTCTAGGCATTTATATGTATCCTTTGCCACCTCTGGATATTACATAGTGCATAACCATCCAATGTTTGGTGGCACCATGGCAAAAATTATAGTTAAAAGGTGAAGGTTTGTGAAGGTGAGTATGGGAAACCGTACCGTGTCGACTCCAGCCAGTAGCAGTTCAGTCACATTGCTGTAAACCGACTTCATTGGCATTCCAGCTCGTGACAGGAAGTAGGTGAGGTAGCGCCCCTCGATTTCCTCTCCCCGCGCCATCTTTTCAGCATCCTTCTCCAGCCGCTGGTCAATGTGCCCTTTGGCTGTGGTTGGATCAAAGAGGAAAGCCTTCAGTTTCAAGCCTACACAACAAGGTTGTGCTAACAAACTAATCGATACTCTAATTATATAAATGCATTCTGGAAAAAATTAAATTTTTGAACCTGCTGATAGTGGGATTGCTTGAGTGTGAGTGACAAAGGCGTAACATGCTTTTAGTAATTAGGCTACAATCTTTTTGTGTTGTGGTGGTAACATGGGACTCACCAAATTTAAACATGTAGTCCCAGCACTGGCAGAAGGTGTCCCACGGTTTTGGGAAAAGCTGATGCATCCATCCAGGCATTGCCATGGTGAGCAGAGTCATCACAAACATGGTGTTGATGGACTGGATGAAGCGTTCCGTCTCCATGGGGACCACAGGTTCCAAACAGCCCAACCTGGAGTCAAACAGCACTGAGGAAATACCTGGACAGAGAGAAAGGCAGAGGAAGAGAGAGCAGGAGGCAAAGAACAAGGGGTGAAGAGGAGTGAGAGAGACGGAGAGAAAGACAGAGAGAGAGAGTGGAAGGCAGAGGTAGCACAATGTGGTTACTTTGCTTGCTTACATCATTGCTCTCTTTGTGGTCTTGCATGTATCTTTAATGACTAATGACAATGACAATGATTACTACTGTATCTGCAAATCTAGTCTATCTACTAATAAAAATGAATTTCTAATGATAATTTAGCATTCATAAAAGCTTTGCTGTATGAAGACAAATGCTACTGTATGAAGCAGTACTCCCATGGTAATCACAAGATAGATGTTGACCACTCTTACCCTCAAGGCCGAAGCGGTAGAATTCGGCTGAAATGTCACTGATGACACCCCGTGGATCTTGTTGGCGGCGTGTCCGCAGTTTGTGAACGAGGTCGGTGACGACTCCGTTCAGGGTACTGTCATAGGCTTCTACAGCTTTTGGCCGCAGCATGTGCTTTCCCAAGAGACTGCGCACGGCCTGCCACTTCTCCCCCTCCCTGTTCGTGCACACACACACACACACACACACACACACACACACACACACACACAGTGAGAGAGGACAGACAAAGATTAATAAAGACGCAAGAAAAGTGGCTGACATTTCAAGCTAAGCACAACAGTAAAACAATGGAACAATGACAATTGTACTTTGTAAGTTTTTTTGTTATAATTTTTATGCAAGACTTTAAGCATGAATAATTTTAATCAGTAACCCATGACACATAAAAAAACACAGTTTTGTTAAGCCTGTTGTGTTGTGTGCACATGTTATTGGCCTTCCTGCATCCACGCCTTTACGAGACAGCCTAATGGCGACATTTCTATTCACTCCCTGTTATTCTTGTTCTGGCTTAATTCAATTGTTGCAGTCACTCTGTCAAGTGTAAGGGAGTAAATTGGTTTGTCTGTCTCCAAGCTGTTCTCGCTGACGGCTGACGTACGCTATCAGAGCATCCGCTCCAAATTAACTTTCAAGTTAATGGGCATAAATGAAACCTGTGATCTGGGAGAGTGAGGGTTTCTCTCATCCCCTGACTTCCTTGAGTGAGAGTGTGTGTGTGTGTGTGTGTGTGTGTGTGTGTGTGTGTGTGTGTGTGTGTGTGTATATGTGTGTGTGTGTGTGTGCGTGTGTGATGCTGCCGTGCTCATCTGTCTTGTCTGATAAGGCTCATTGTCTGATTGCGTTCAGCGCGTCACTCTTTGACGTCAGAATCCTTGTGACGTGTCTGGTGTGAGTCATGCATACAGGCAAACTCATGCATACGCTCACGCACGTTTTTACACACACACACACACACACACACACACACACACACACACACACACACACACACACACACACACACAGATACACTATCCTACCACCCCCACAATCCTGTCTGCAGTACCATACAGTAGGTTACACGCATTAGTGAACAAAAGGACTGGCAAGATACTGTAAAAATGAGGGTGGCAGTCATACTGTATGCTGGGATACCATTTTTCTGCATGTTCTGCATGTTGAGTGTGCACTCTGTGTGTAGCTACTGACTATGAGTGATATTACCTGAGGGGACATGGGTATAGAAATCTGTATGTGCATACACACATACACATACAGGTACACAAACACACGCACACGACTGTCACAGGGGAACACTGTTCAGTGAATCAAAGTTAGGTCAAGTGTGTGTGTGCCTGTGTGTGTGTGTGTATGTTGGTATGTGCATGGTACTGTAATTGAGATATACCTGCACATCATGTAACTCCCATTTAGGGACAGCAGATATAGGCCATTTATAAATGTTTATTATGAAAAAATCAAGTGATCAATGATTCCAATCAAGTGGGTGTATTTTGCAGAGCATTTGCAGATGGCTCATATGGTAAGGGTGCATACAACTATGAAGGTTTCCTTGATCATATTTTGCAATCTCTTCAAAGAACATAATCTAAAAACCAAACAATCAGTCTACTCAGAACTCCAACACTCACTATAGAATTGTTGATGTAAACAACAACACAAATTCAAGTGACAACAACAATCCAATGACCACTGAGCAAAAGGGAAGGGAAAAGGAAAATAGGGGCTCTGATAACCTTGAAGACTTTCACTGTAGCCTCACAACCTTTTACCGATGCATGTGATGCAGACATACAGATAAATACACTATCTTTGTTTCTCTCTTTTCCCTTTTTTATCTGTTGGCCAATGGCCCTGCTTAGAGGTCAAAGCCCTTCTGGAACTGACTCTTTCCTTTCTGTTTCCTAGTGGGCATGTTCCCAAATATTTGGTTACCAAAGGCCACTGCATTTGCCTGTGTGTGTGTGTGTGTGTGTGTGTGTGTGTGTGTGTGTGTGTAGATTATACTTACGCTGTCAGAAGTCCAAAACCATGGCCCCGCAGGTTACGGTAGTCCTTCCAGGAGGACAGGTCCGATCTCATGGGGTGCTGGCCCTCTTGCCTCAGAACCTGCTCAATCAGCTCCGGTTCCGCCACATGCACTGTCAGGATCGGGCCGAAGCTTGCCTTCCACATCGGGCCGTAGCGATTACGTCCATCAAGCTGTTGATGCAAGGTCAAAGGGTCGTGTCAGAAAAAAAAGGGTAATGCACTAATGGAATGCAAGTCAAGCATGCACACAAGGACCCAGCCTCAGTAGCCTACATGTGATGTGGTGAATAGTGGATGGAAGCTGCAGCCACACAATGTGATGACTCGACTCACAGAGAACCACACTGAATCTAGGTTAACTCACATCAGTCTTACCAGTGGTTACTCGTCTGACTCATAATCATGGATAATCGTGCAATCATACATGCTGCAAAACTTGGGCCCCAGGCAAGCCGGGGCCATGTGACGTAATGCTGAGAAAACATACTAAACCAAGTGTTGGCACTGCAATGAGCTGCAAAGCATGAAGGATTGCAAGGCATTACATTCAACTAAACACCCCAAAAACCACTACAGTATATGCACACAGAAGCTCTCACACCCACACATCAGTATGCAGATAGAAAGACAGACAGACAGACAGACAGACAGACAGATAGATAGATAGATAGATAGATAGATAGATAGATAGATAGATGATGATCTAGATGAGACTATCACGACACTGTTTGACACATTGATATAATAAGCTATTTAAAGTTTCACAGTCCCGGTACATCTTAATATCATCTGATGACAGTACATACATGACAAGTGTGTTAACAGCTTGCATATCTAACACCGGTGATGCAAGGCACTTACCTGTAATTCGTGAAGACGAGACAATCCCCGCTTCCCGAAAAGATCCCATGCGAAGCTCATCACTGATGGTCCAGGCATGTCTTCTAATGTTCTCAGCTGGTGATCAGTGCGCTTGGCGCATCCGACAGCCTCGACGCACCTTTCCATCCATTTGAGGAGGGGAGATGCGCTCCTTCCGGAAACTTTGAGAGCTTGTTGCAGCATTACTCTCAAATTCAAAGTCATAGGATGCTTGAGCCGAACTGTGTTAGTGGGGGACCAAGCGCATCTTCTCCAGCTGCACAAGCACCGTTTTTATACAGCAAGCCGCAAGCCGAGTTTGGACCCACCGAAAAGATGTTGCGTTTGTGTGTTCACCCAATCGTAGCGCAAACTCAATAGATCTAGGCGTGGTCTTTTTGGAGGTGTGTCCAATCAGATTGCAAAACGCTAGGCAAACCCCAAATGGGCGCGCACGTGGAGCAGTAGTGAACAGTTTTCTGAATGTGCTTGGGAAAGAGCTGTGCTCACTCCAATCAATTTTAGAGAAAACGGGTAGTTGGATTCTTGGTAATGTAGCCATACACGTAGGTCATTCACGAACCAGAACTCATTTTAAAATTCTTGACATTGCGTTTCTTTAATATTGGGAACATGGACAGTATAGTGGTCCCACCGGATGGCTTTGACTTTGAACATTTCGTAAGCTTCAATAGGATCAGTAAATCAATGCAAATTGTGGAACTTGGCCTTTCTTTCAGACTCGACAAAATGTTGATTATCTACCTTGCTAGTCATATACTTACCTGGTATCAAGATTCTGTAGGTGACAAAATGGATTTTGTGGATTTTTTTGTTTGTTGCGCATTTGCTTATTTGCACATACATCTTTGCTTATACTATATACATACTGAAGCCACGAAATATGATGATTTAGACAACGTGCTCTGATAGATTTTAAATATTGGCTATTCGGTGGCAAATTCTGCAGTAGCTTAATGGGGGACAGTTTTGCTGATTTGCCGCGATGTGAGTTGCTCACGCGCGTACCCGCTACATCCTGACCCGATTTGACTAAAGTTGGCAGGTGGCCAAAATACCATGTGTGCGAACTGAAGTAATTGCTGCAATACTGAGAACTTACTTGGCCTAAAACTTCCAAGACTCGTGTGGTCGAGGGTCAATTCTACATCCTCACTCGTTTTTTATTCTTCACAAAATTGGGCACATCGGAGCTGCTGGGAATTTAGTTAGTCTACAATGATCCCTCGAGAGAAGTGAAATGAAAATGTGATGTAAGGACAGATTAAGTTTAAAAACAAACCCAGAATCTAAAACATCCCATAGACTATGACAACAATATTTCTTACATTTTATGTACCCATTTCACGACTAATGAATGCAGCGTTAAGAAATCATGCATTTGAACACTGCTGTTTTGTTTCTAATTGTACAGTCCTGGCTGTAATTGGACAATCTGAACATTTTTCACACACTTATGAATAAAACTCCACCGAGGAAATCCTATCAGAAGAACACTGTGTACTCTGGTGGTGTGGATTACTTACAAGCATCTCTTCTGCAGACTCAAGGCCACTTCAGATTTAGAAATGACACAGACACTTATGTGATTTTTTTGCCTGTTGACAAGAAGCTTAAAAGCACAATAAATGAATAAAATCACATGTCCTCACAATCGGCTTATGTCCCTATTTTTTCTTTTTTTTTCTTTCTTTTTTCCGTCTTCTGAAGTTGAGCCTGAGACGCCAGCCTTGATAGTACCAAGCGTGCAGAAGAGTTCTGGCCCTGACCTGGCAGTGGTCCAGCAGTCTTGCACCCATAACTGCGCCAGTAGCCCTGTGTCAGATGATGGGTGCAAACTCCAGACACTGAATCTTGGGAATGATCACGACAGTGTTGGGGATGTCCTGAGATATCTTACCTCAGCACAAGTTGGCTTGAAGCCAGTGTGTGACATGTCTACCTGTCTGTCTGTCTGCCCAGTGTGTGAAAGTTCAGGGATGAAAGTTCAGCACACTGTGGGTTGGTTATGTGCTTCTGCATGCATGTGTGTTGTATGTGTGTGTGTGTGTGTGTGTGTGGCCTTTGCAAGCACCTGCTTGATGGAGACACAATTTACGTTGGCGACACAAAATATCCTACCATTTTTCTTGTCATGTCTGTCCACTTGTGTGCCGGTAGCTTATGTCTAGGTGTCTGAGTTATGTGGTTAAAGCGCATGGGTCTGAGTATGCGTGTATAAATGTAAGTTTGTCTGTCAGCATCACTTCACACATGGGAATGCATGTCTGCAGGCGTCTGGGAATGAAACGCCCGAGTTATTTTTGTGCCTGTCTCATTTTTACTGACAGTGAAGTTGTTTATGGGCCAAGAGTGAACGTGTGTGGAGCAGTCTATTTTTATAAAGGCCTGCGTCGCTTTGCTGCACGTGAACTGAAGCACTCACTAGGGTAGCATCAGATGACCTTCATGTCCAGACAGCTAGGGTGGGATGAAACAACTACCATCAGCGTGGCAACAATGTGGTGTTGATCAGCAGCACAATTGCATTCCTCACTCTCATACTGATATGCCACTATTGCAGACTTCATTCAGGACATTGAGTTAATATAATTTGAGAATATATAATTCCAATATTTGAGTTTTGGAGGCTCTTGAGGTGGATGTGTAAGAAGGCTAGATATATAGATATATGGCTCTTTTTTTTTTTGCAGGATATGTGCTGAAGAATTGTTGGGCCAATGGGAAATTAGAATAATTAGAAATAAGAGTACCAATTTTCAACCAATTACAAATGAACTAGCTAATAGATTAATGTAATAACAGGCCCATTACTTTTTTAAAATATCATGGTGGGCCGCTCAATTAGATATCATGGTGGATCCAGGGGCCAATTGTTTTCTACAATGAGCTGCTATACAGTACATATCTATACTGGTTTCTTACTTGTACTGAGAAAGTGACACAGATATCTGAGAATAAAGTATAAGAGACTTTTGTGGATTGTGAAACAAATCCTTCTAAATTAACTAAACTCAAACTAACTCAAATCTGAGACATGGTACTTGTGCATGACATATGACAGAACACGACATAAACAAGCTTGGCCTCGTTTTGAATGCCCTAAAAAACAAACAAACACTCACACACACACACACACACACGCTATATGTGCATCTCCTTACATGTCTCGGGATGTCTTTGCCTCCGAAATCATTACTCAGAGACGGTCATAGGTCAAATGTTTTTAAAGTTAAAAAGAATGGCCACATAGGTGAGCAGGTCGTGTTTGTTTTTTGGTGTGTGTGTTTTCCCCACACACCCGCTTGTTATATAAGTAATGGATGTCAAGAAATCATTAAGGTGGGTGACTCTGCATCATTCCAAGACAATGCGGCTTTCAGGGGGGCCTGGATTTTATCTGCACAATTTTGACAAGCCTCAGGCCAGATGGAGTCATTTGTGGCATGTTCTGATGACAAGCACAATACATTATGGAACAGGTGGTGTTGTAAACACTGGGGGTGGGTTTGCTGGTTGCGGTTGCGGTTGCAGAGCATCAACCAGAGAAGAAAAATGGGTAAGGGTCGAGTCAACTCCATCTCAAAACAAAACAATTGTAAAACACAGTTATGCAATCGCATAGCCTGACGAACCAGGCCACAGCATCAAAATGTATAGCCTGGCTGTATGACTGATAAACTGACACAATCCATTGGGTTGAATCAGGGGCGTTGTAGTGGGCGTGGGGGTTGTGCGGCTGAGTTACCGGGCCCTAAGTGGGAGAGGGCCCTTGAGACGTCTGGCATTGTATTCCAGGCAGTGAAGGGGGCCCATTGCCATTGTTTGTGTACAGGGCCCAGATTTTAGTGCTACCTCCCTGGGTGGAATCAGTGTTTGTGTTTCAAAATGCCTCTCCACAACAGGTAGCCACTAGCAGTTGCCTGGGTGTGTCTAGGCGACTCTGCCAGGATAGAGCAATGTCAATGTCCAACCAAGCTTGGGAGAGCATCTGGGGGCCGTATGGTTTGTTTCTAGATGGATTTACATAGCATGACCATCTGCTACCAAGGTGCAATCACAGGCACCTTGCTTCCACATCCAGATGATGACTTGGTACCACCAATGGGCAAAGAAGGATGCTGTACTTGCATCTTTCAAACCTGTACCTGCATGGTTTCTGGGGCCGGGTTCAACAAGATATAACAAACCAGGTTCCAGCTAAAAACGGTTGTGGGAAGGATGGAAGTAAGTTTGTGACTCCCAACCAATCTTCTAAGTGATTTGCTAGAGTGTGGGTTGTTATATTTTTGTTTGTTTGTGTGCTTTAATACTGCTATGTTATTATTGCCTCCGCCAAGGATGTTTTCGGTCTCGTTGGTTTGTCTGTCTGTTTGTCAGCAGGATAACTCGAAAAGTACTGCACGGATTTGGATGAAATTTTCGGACAATGTGTATATTGGGACAAGCAAGAGCTGATTAAATTTTGGTGGCGATCGGTGATCCAGAACATGATCTGGAATGTATATTGGGTCTGTGACCACATTGCCTTGGCGGAGGTCTGCGCTCTCTGAGCGCTTTTCTAGTTATTATTATTATTACCTCCGCCAAGGAGGTTATGTTTTCGGTTGCGTTGGTTTGTCTGTTTGTCTTTGTCTGTCTGTTTGTTTGTTTGTCAGCAGGATAACTCGAAAAGTACTGCACGGATTTGGATGAAATTTGCAGACAATGTATATATAGTGACAAGCAAGAACTGAGTAAATTTTGAGTGCGTTTCTAGTTTCACAGTGTTTTTAGGGGGCAGACAGCTAGCAAATCAAGAGGAGATGACTGCGATTTAAGATCAAAATGAAATCGCTCTGAAAACCATGCATATTGCACCTTTTATTTTTATAATATTTGCACCTTTTATTTTTTTATAATATTTGTCACAATCACACAGCCCAGGTCAATTTACTTTGAAGTAAAACAGGAATATTCTCTTTCACAAAATTGTATAAATAGCAGAGATGTGAAATCACATCATATACTGTATTTGTTAGATGCTTCTCTCCCTTCCTAACACACAAGAACAATAGAGTAGGCCTACTTCTAGAGATACTTCTGAGGCTTTTCCATGGTTGTCTCTCATTTCATGATGCTGACAGTGGTTCTGTGACAATGTCATGGCAAAACAGAGCTTTATTGAGAATAAAGCATTAAATGTGTTCAAATTTGATATTCCTTTAAAAAATGTACAACTGTTTGTTTCAAAATGTAAGTATATTGGCAAACTAGATGACAACAGAAAGAAGCTTTTTGGGGCTTTGGGCTCAAGCCACCTCTTATGTTGTTTTGTAGTATTCCCCACAAAATGAAATGTATGGTAGGTTTAGGCTGCCATGACTGGGCTGTGGGGGAAAAAAATGCTAACATAGACTGTCTTCGGTCTAGGAAACCACATGTTCACACTCGTTCAAGTGATAAAAACAACAGAGGCAGCTGATTTTTAGGCTACTTTCTGACCTGAATTCTGAAAGGCTGAGTTAGCAAAAAAATCACATTTGTGGCTTATTTGCATAAAGGCACAGCGTTGATATCAGAGAGTGGCTGTTGTTATTTCCTGGTGGGTGAAAGTGTACCAGAAGATAGCAAATTATCAGACACAGAGACACTATTCTTTGAGAGAGGTTCACTGGGATGGAGAGACAGGAACATGGTTGAGGCCTCCATTGTTTGCCAGACACAAAAAATGGCTGCTGTTTTGGTGCCACAGGGAAATTAGACCAATTTGACCTCATTTAATTTGTAATTTTTTTTTTTTTCATTCAGATAAACTGCTGTCTTGGTAATATATATATTTTAGCATCAGATTCTTTGAGAGATGCAGAAGAAAAATGCTACTATGAACTACTAGTTTTATTTGATAGCACATTTACAACTGACTAATTCAGAAGAAACGATGCAAAAAAGAAATGAGGACGGAATGAAGTTTGATGTAATACTAATACAGTATATAACGTTTACAGCTGTGCACCGATACTTATGTAATCTGTGATGAGTTGTAAATAAACAATGGTAAACAAGATATAATGGAGTCGTTAGTGTTGCGAAATTTCCAGGATTACCCAATCGTGTGATCAATATCATTATCACAATCAATCTCATTCTCTGATACCCCTGACTTAAAACAATCATATATATATAAAAACCAAGATAACTTTAAACCATGCACTACATCAGCATACAGCAGAATGATGGGAATAGCCAGATTAGCTATTACATAAGAGCAAGAGTGTAATGGACATTCCCTTTGCTTCAGTGAAACCACAGAAAGAAAAGAGAGAAGAGAGAGAAAGAGAGAGTGAGAGAGAGAGAGAGAGAGAGAGAGAGAGAGAGAGAGAGAGAGAGAAGGAGGGAACAGAATATCTCTGTGGCCCAGAGCAAACAGACTTGGCTGTATTTCATGTGGGTGTCCATGCTGGAGTTTAACCCACATGTTGATAATGAATAATGTCATGTACGCAGAACTAACAAGGCGGGCCCAACGAGCTTGCCAGACCTCCCATTCAGGGAAACACACACAGATTGGGTTGGGAGAACTGCAGTACGATTTCAGGCACTTTAGGCTGAGAGAAACCACTGATAGCTTTCTCTTGAGGCACGTACACAGACACACAGACACAGACACAGACACACACACACACACACATACACACACACAGGCTTCTCTTGTATGACCAGGTGAAAGTTTAGTGATGACAAGACCTGTATGTCTGATTTCGTACAGTTGAATTGGGAGCTGATATATGTATGTGTATGTGTAATGCAGCTATAGAACGACTACGTCAGCTGAGTGAAGACTTGCAATGAACACAAAACCACACAAGGTGGGCTTTATGTACAGTATGTGCGTAAACTTGCACGCAATCAGTGTTTGCATTGAGATTTGGGTGAATAAAACAAACATGAATGTGTGAGAGAGAGTGTGTGTGTGTGTGTATATATATGTGTGTTTCTGTGTGTTCATGTGCCTGTTGTACTTGTGAATACATTGTTTGCATAGGGATGTCAACCATGTGTGCGTAACCTCAAGAGTAACGGGTGAAAGTCTAAGCTCTGTACTGGACGTCTGCGAGACGACACTGTGTGAAACTGAGCGAGGTTGGAACCCTCCAGCTGGGTCTTATGCACATACATACAAAGGTTGCAAATGTATACAAGCATCTGGGCACGGTTTCAAAAATAGAATCACACTCAGTTCAGTTACACATAAGTATAACCGCAAGTCTCTCCATCTGAACAGCTGCACACTGTCAGTGCAGACTAACACGTTATCAAATAATTCCGCAAAGATCGTCTAGGGTGATTAGATATCCCTGTATTCATCGGAAAAGGGTATGCATGTGAATTGCCATTTCTGCATCTCTGCACGAGAGATTTAACTTGGGGCTATGTCTTAAAATGATGATGATGGCTGAAGTAGCCATATGCTTTGTGTCTTAATATGCAAATGCTGTAATTGCAGTTGCATCTGCATTGCAGAAGAACATCAAACAAACTGCACTGTACACATACAAAAATTGTGCATCCTCATAAGTACATACTAATGAAAAGGACATCAAAGATGGTGACTGAATTGGTAGTCACTTCACTCACAAATGTAAGTTGAGAGTGATATTTTAGTATGATATATACCTTATTGCAGGGGTGGGCAATTATTTTGGCCAAGGGGCCACATTGGCTTTTACATATTGACTAATGGGCCGGGTGTTAACAATTAACCAACTGATGCCGGTAAACTGGCAAGTCTCAAACCAGTAGCCCCACTTTCTTCAGAGGACATGTTAATATGCAGGTTTAAAAGGGTGGAATTTGCATTTCGTGAATACAACACATTTGATAAATAAGGCCTATAATCTAGGTCACCATGACTAAATGAGAATTTTCTTTATTTTGGGAAGGCTCCACGGGCTGCATTAAATAGCTCTGCGGGCCGCATCTGGCCCCCGGGCCTTAGTTTGCCCAGGTATGCCTTATTGTCATTCTTGAGACATAAACACTAGTCTAAGATATCTAAGATAGGCTACTAATCTAAGATATGAGTTATTGAGTGGATATGTTATTTCATCTAGAGATTCCAGAGGAGACATGCTAAGCTAAATGCATATTTTCCCTGCATAAGAAGCTGATCTGGATTAGCATGTCTGCCAAATTAAACGTTAAGAATATACTGTGTCTGCTGTGTAATTTTAAAAAGCACCTAAGCTCAGACAGCTGATGTAGGATGAGATTTGCTTTAATGCCCAACACACCAAGTTAGATTAAGAAAAAAAGTGACCCTGCTCTGAGGTCAAGACGATGGATGAGGTTTTTGGCGTGTAACTATGGAAATCGTTGGAATGTTCTTTTTAAACAAAGTCATGAAATGTTTATTAGTAGACTTATTTTGCAGATAATATCTAAGCATTTGTTTCTATAATGTTATGTTGTATAAGTAAAACACATCTCATCACACATCCATTAAGAATTGATTCATTCATTTTGGTAATTCCAACAATTACGATGAACACATATGGAAAACTACAGGGTACAGACCTTTTTTTTAACCCCCTTCCCCCAGTTTCCCAATTAAAAGTGGGAATTTTTCCATTTTTCAAATCATTGAATGTATAACATCAGCCAATACAGAGGTTGAAGTGTTATTGTATTGTATACACCCACATAGTCTTGACTCCCAAAGGCATTCAAAACAAGAGAACCACTGTGCAGGTTTCGACACACTGTGCCGGAGAATGGAGCATCAGATTTGTTACAGAGAACGCAGCAACATCTTGTAGGAACTCATGCATGGCGACTGTGTGTGCATACTGTACGCATGTGTGTGTGTGTGTGTATGTATGGGCACAAATTGCAGCGTTTGGCAAGTTGCCAATAGCGAGGCACTAGTCTCTCAACCTCATTTACAAGCAAAAACACCTGCATATGCACCCTTGCAAAGCAATGGGAGAGTGGAAAGTCAAAAAAAAAAAAAAAAAAAAAGTTGAAAGCAAAAGGACAATGCAGTGATTGTCTCCAAGTGCATCAATGGCACCTTGTCTTTGGAATATGGAGGGGATTTCTCTCCTGATTCCTGCAGCAGAAAGAAGAGTGAGCGAGCGAGCGGGCATGGGAGTGAATGGGAAGAGATCAGCACTGGAGGATGGATTACAACCCCCCTGGCTGTGGAGGCATGTGTAGTCACGTAGCTCCTCTTTATGAAGCTCAACACTGGTCCCCAGCTGAGTTGCTGGCTGGCTGGCGCTCGCTCTCAGCCTCTCTTCTACAACAAACCTCTTTGCAAATACTCTAGCATGTCCTGAACCAGTGCACCACCATGCACCATCATCACCTTCTCAAATGATTCAGTCATACTATACTCTACATCCTGGCTCCAGATGCCAGGCAGTGCACATACACAAAATCATTTATAACTTAAAGAAATTTTCACCAGACTGGTACATGTACACAAAAAATTACATAAAAGAAAACAAATGAAACTAGAAAAAAACAAACAAAAAAAAAAAACATCTATTTCAAGGCCTAAATGGGTATGATGTTCGATCGACCACCTGTCCATCCAGTAGGTCGGTGGGTCGGATGCTTTTGCCCTTCAACTGGCATGAACAATCTCGAAATGTCAAATAACCACGACTGAAAAAGATTTGGTTCTCTGCTGGAATGGTTGGACGAGACGCCACAGCCACAGGCCACACACCTGATAGTATGCAAGTTCAAACCCAGAATGTTCCGATCTCTGTCATGTCTGGAATGTGTCCTCCGTGTTCTTGGGTTGGGATGAGATGGCGGATTAACGAAGCGTATGCCTGACAATCACTCAACCCCACCAAGTGTGTGTATGCCGCCTGTAGTTTCCTGTTTACGGCTCTTCTCAGACGCCAGTGGCGTTGACTTGCTTGCCTTGGTGGAATGCGGTGGTGGTTAACTCTGATCTGAAACTCATCTGACCAGACATGCTAAATTTCTTTCTTGTGATTCTAAATTGATATCGACAGCACTTTTTTTGACTGCTACAAAAGCTCAGGGATTCTCAGGAGGAGGACACTGAAAGACATCAGCATCTGTTTCACATTTGTGGCGAAGGGGCCGTCTTGCCTGTGTTTTTCTGGACCACACGGGAAAAAAATCTGTCTGACAACACTTGTTCAGTTTAAGGTTGGGCAATCAAAAAGTCAGCACTGTATGATTTCACACCATTTTTCTAGATAGAACTTGACTGAGGAGGAAGCGTGTGAAAAACTGAAATACATACAATACATAAAAACAAAGCCCTTCTAAATATAATCACCTTTTTAGGGCTCAATTCTGAGGGAACCGGGTTCCAATTGGGACACCTCAGCACAATGACAACTTTTCTGGGTCACATTTCTTCTGAAAGAGAAGTTAGAGTCTACTGTACAAGGAACAGACACTGGCAGTCATGGCAGTAGTAGTGGTGGTGGTGGTGCTGCTGCTGCTTCTGCTATTGCAGGTGGTGGTGAGGATCAGGTCAGAAGAGGACACACTCTAAGACCCAACACTAACAAGATGGCCTGGACGCTAACCAGCCCCCTGACCGCTTCTCCTGAGGTCATCCTTCACTTTTACAGCTATTATCCGTTAACCTTCTACATTCTACAGCATGCCTCCCTTCCCTTACAAACACTCTTCAATCGACTGCGTAAACTATATGGACATATGCAGTTTAAATATACAAATATTTATGAATAGCATAAATGTATATACTAAATCTCTCTCATTTTCCCTTCGCTTCCCCTCTCTCACTCTCACTCTTGAGCTGATGCTCCTGAGGCTCTGGTCCAAAATCAACACTTCCGCTCAGTTCACAGTGTCAAGCTGGAACAGAGAAAACCCCAGAGGCTCGACCTAAAATAGGAGCCTGCTTTGGCATAGGTTAGGAACAACAATTCCCTTCCAAAAAAAATAAAAGGTTGGGTGGGGGTGGGGGGGTGGGGGGAGGGAGGCTGGAGTGTGGGTGGAAGTTGACATGACGACAAAGAAAAAGATCCCAATTCCCCTTAAAATCCGCCAGCTGCTGTTAGTTCATCCAAGTGGAACAGAGTCGCACCTCTGGCATCAAAGTTCACGTTTGTTTCAAGGAAAAAGTTTATTCCAATTGTGAGAGAACTAAGAATTACCATGTGTAAAACACGAGACAAGAGAAAATGCACAGGCATTCTCTCTGTCTAAAAGCAGACTTTCATCTGCCAGACAGAATTTTTATTTAAACTTAAAATAAATTTGAGATCTTTATACATAGTTCAAGTTCGAAAAAAATCTCTTTGTCCTCCAACAGAGAGACAGCTATGGTCCTGCGCTGCACAAAGGTGGCCCAATATGCAATGTTTTTGACTTACAGTGGGACACCAGAGTTTAAGTCACACACCCTCTGACCACAAACCTTCTGACCAGTTTGACAGACAGGTTAAGGGTCCATTCACTGTTGAGAATGTCCACAGAGAATTGTTCTTAGCTCTGATTATCCACTCGACGGAAGACTGCTAAAAAGTTCTTTCCACCGTTGCGCTGTACTTTTTTCCCCTCCTCCGTACATGTACCGAGGCGACCAACGATGACGTCATCAACCTGTGACAAAAAATAAATAAATCAACGAAACAGTGGAAGAAAGGGCGCAATAGAAGAAAGGGCACAAACAAAAGCAGCAATAGGGCAAATCAAAGATGCACTGAGTAGGAAAAGAAAATTCAGGACATGGGAAGCTTAATAAATCAGCTAATCTGAGACGTACCAGCTCTTCCTCAGGGACACGAACGAAGAGTGGGTGTTCTGTGAAGTGCTTCACCATCCATAAATGTACCTCCTCAACATCTGTGTTTGTGTACACCATACCCTTTAAGTAAAACAGGGACATATTCAGGTCATTTGATCACAGTTGGCAAAATGCAGTCCTAATCTTCAGGGTTTCTGTTTAAAAGGCATACCAGGAAATGTTTTTAGGCTAATTTACCAGCTTCTTGGCCACTTTGATTATTAAATGACTCATTACAGGGCTAATGCAGGCTCTCTTGCCTGCCTCTAGTGAAGATTTTACGGTACACTTGGAACATTCTGAGGACACAGGTAGGAGGAATCAAAAATAAAAGTTGTTATATGTTGATATATAACATATCTATTACCAGCTTGTCAGTCAACATAAAGCACAGAAATGATCATTCCTCCTATTCTTTGGATTGCAAATAAAGTCACCAAGTCACAAATAAAGTCACACCAAATTTACTTATTAATCTGTTAGATTAATTAGCACTTGTGGTACTAACAATGGTTATGTCAGTTGTCCTTCACAGGGGTGAAGGATATAAAGTAAAGACAAGATAAACCGCACGTTGAATATCAGGGAATGTTTTAATTTACTGATGACTAAAATAAACATTAGGACCAGGACCAGGTACTGTTGACTTTAAACCCGTCAGCTCAGGGAATCAATGCGGAAGGTGAATATCCACATTACAACTCGACAGACCTCTAAACTTTTTTCTCAACATTCAAGTCAGCTTCCCACAGCAGAACTGGCACGTGAAGATAGTTGCACCAATGCACACGCACACACACACTCTCACACGTTTAATTTCACTGGAAATATTGATCACATTCCAGGTGTAACACATGGCCCGGGCCGTTTCTCACAGGACCGATGTCCCTCCTCCCCTCCCTCTTTTACATAAAACTTCCACTGTGGTTTTGCCTTTAACAACTGTTGAGCAAAGCGCCCACACCACACCACACTACACCACCCCACCCTCCACACACACACACACACACACACACCACGGGGGCCTGGAATAGCAGTCGAGCAAACACAGGGCCTTATCTGCCATGTCATTGGCGTTTACTCAAGAGCTCGGACAGATTGTATAATTAGAAGATGGACTTCGTGGAAAATGCTCCAGTGGCACAGATTTCTCTTCTCTCTCGCTCTCTCTGAGTGTGTGTGTCTAGTCATTCTCATATCATAGCCTTGCCTAGCCTTGTCTGGTTAGGGTCTGCTTGTTGCAGCCTGATGGTAAACGTTCACCATCACCACCAAATTTACTTACAGTCATCCTCATATTCATTTCTCTGCTCTGCATTGCTCCCCCCATTGCTACCCACCCAGCCAGTCCAATACTGGTCAATATAATGTACAGTTCCCCCTTTATAGACCAATGTACTGGGCAGAGTACAGACTAGGGCTGTTGAGACTACAGTGTCTGCAGTCAATGGATTAATAACTAAATGGCTAAGTGTTATCTTAGCCATACTTTTGTCCTGAAGTGATGCGATGCAACTCTCATTGGGCACAAAGTTTTTCCAACCAGGCCTCATATCCTAGCCTAAAGCCCAATCTCTTTCTCCCCGACTACCCAATCCCAGGTGCCTGCACCCCTCATCCCCCACCTCCCATTTCCCCAACCCGAGAAGATTGGTGCTGAGTGTGCAACCAGTGAGCATTAACAGCTCTTACACACACACACACACACACACACACACACACACACACACACACACACACAAACTCAAAAGTAACTCACAGAATTAATAACCCACATTTACAAAAACAAGTCTGGCATTGTTCACACCCTGGTTGGATGAGGTGGACACACACACACACACACACACACACACACACACACACACACACACACACACACACACACACACACACACACACACACACAGAAACACAGAAACACAGAAACACATCTCTCTGTGTGCAACACATCCATCATGAGTGCATGCACCTCTGGGCAATATAATACAGGTAAAGAAACAGAGATGACAGGTTAAGAGAGTGAAGTGAAGGGCAGAGAAGGAGAAGATGGGGAGATGGAGGGGGGATGGGCAGAAAGGGAAAGTGAGAGAAAGAGAGTAAAGGAAAAAGAGAAGGGTGAAAGGAAAAAGGAGGGAAAATTAGGGGAGAGGTGAGAGTACGAGGAGTGGAAAGAGTGAAGCAGACTCCTCAAGTGCGGGACCTGTCTGTCAAGTAAGCGAGGGCCACACCTGAGCAACAAGCTCCCAACATGACAGGCACTGAGAGGAACAAGCATCAACCTCTCACCTTCACTGCCTGACGCATGTGGTGACGCAATCCTACAACTGCAGCTATACTTTCACATGGCAAATGCGGTCATCCATAGAGCAGACAATCAATCAATTCCAGCCACTATAAGCCACAGTGTGTGAAAAAAGCAGGTCAGTGTTAGATGCACACTATAACCAAAGCTAAAAGGTATTGACTGCACCCATGTATATTTGAACACTCTTTACAATAAACCAGAATCTGGCATCTGTTTTCCAAAAGCATAGTTGCTAACCAAGTTAGCAACTATGTTGGTTGCAATGCAATTTCCTATTGACAACAAATTAAGTTGCAACTAGGTTAGCAACTATGATTTTGGGAAACGGACCACAGATTCAGATTGAAAGGAATACATCACCATTTCGGCTAATTTACTAATTTTCCAGGTTAAACAATTGATTTAGCCTTTTCCTCAGTTCATTTAGCCATTTTAGCCATTGCCCCAGTCTGATGATAGCATTTTTAGCTTCAGGTTAGCACATCATTGAATCCATAGGTGTCACTTAGCATCTCACACATAGCATCTTGCTTAAATGTCTCCATAGAACTCCTGTATTTTACCCATTTCGGACTTGACTCTTCTGTAGTTACATGGTGTAATAAAAAGAAACATGGTAATTTTCTAAACCGCTATGACATGGAATTATACTTTCTCCTGGCGTAATAATCTACTGTAGGAACAGTGGTTTGGACTACTTGATCTACGGCTTGAACCAGCTTGAACTACTTGATTATTACTCTGGAATGAGAGTAGCAAAGAAGAAAAACTAAATTGTGTGGTGGTTTTGACCTAAACAATGTTTTAACCCAATACTGACTGCCCAGTATCTGTGTACAGTGCAAGAGTGTGTTGGCTGCTGATGGCTGCTGTGTGTCAAATGCCAGACACACAAGATAAAGTGGGATTAATGAAAATACTAGCTATGAAGGCAATGAGTGCTTTGTGAGAACTTACATAGGAGCAAAGCAGTGTTTTAAGTACCCCAGATAATTTCCATATGATGCCTTACTGATGACCAACTCTTCCCAGTTTTACTGTGACTGTACATTGTGTCAAATGCCTTGCACAGTGTCTGATTTCATATTCTGAACTGGATAGTTCTGGTTGTTGTTGATAATTGGTTAAATCACGTTTTCATTGCCTTTGTAAAATTCACAATGGTTATAGGAAAGTGAACAGTGACTGAACCTGTGCATTATTTGGCAACAATTCAGCTAAAAGGAATATATTTTTTGGCAGAGGAATTGTTAGCTATGAACTATGAATTCACAACATTTTTCATTGTTGTGTCTTCTAAAGGATAAGACGTTTCATATGGTAACCAGTTTAGGAGAGCAATAAGCAAATTGATTAGTAGTGCTGTTGACTCAATGTAAACTGCTTATTTGCATTTGCATTCTGTCTACATGTATGTTGTTCCAAATTCTTTCATTCCACCACTCACTATTTAGTGCAGTCGGAAGAGAAACACAGGACCATGCTTGAATGACGCCGACTGATCATTGTCAATAAATAAGGTTAAAGTCGAAACCATTTTAGAAAAGCTCAATAACCCAGTGGAGTCTGTTAGATATGCTGTTTTTACCACAGGTAAGGGCGTTTAACTGCACCCCATTACTTTCTTCATCGTGCCTCACCTTTGCCATGGTAAAACAGGCAAACTCTCGTGTGCGTTATTGTTGCTTCCTTGGAATCACTACAAACAAAACACGTGAGCGCATTAATACACAGCGCACGTTGCCAAGGCTTTTGGCATACAAGCTATTGCTGTGTGGAAATCTATAAGACAGGCCCCTGTTCCCATTCATCCGTCGCTTGTCTGTGCGGCACCATTTGATAGTAAGCGGCTTTGGAGAAAAGCAGCTGAATCACTAAACTGTAATGTTATGAATGAATAGGTTGGCAAGCACCCATGGCTTCACTCTTTACCTTAAGAGCACTTGCCCTGAACATACAGTCCTCCTGCGCCCAGTTAGTTGGGTAGTTTCTGGGTATGGTTGACCTGGTGGTTGTGTGGTTGTTGGGCCCCTGATGAAACCCACCAACAGCAACAGCCATGTTTGCGACTGAATTTTAATTGAGGCAAAACACAGTTTGGCTACATTGACAACTTCACGCTGTGCACGGAGGGGAATTAAATCTTGAATCTAAGCCTTGAATCTATGTTCAGTGTTCTTTTTTATCTGCCTTTTGCAGGTTTTTCTGAAAGTGTATGGATGTAAGTGGCTCTGTGTTCCTATGAGAAAGGAAGCTTAAGGCTTAAGACTTTGCCGTTTCATTCAGTCACACAGTAGGGTGGCACGTCACCATCGCTCTGAAGTGCCCACTGCTCTATTTCAGCCTACAGCCCGAGACTGCCACAAACGACGCCAACGCTATTAAGGATCATTAAAGAATTGTGCCAAAGCGATATACATCCTGTGAGGCATTTCTTTCCCTCCCCCCTTTTTTTCTCCCTAGATCTGCGATTAGCCTAGTTTGCGACTAGACGACATGAGCAGCAGCGGCCTGACTTGCAATGCGAATGAATGAGGTGGCAGGGTAATGTTAGGACTGACTGAGACGGGGCGATCAACGAAGGGGGGCTTTGAAGCATACGCCTTGGCTGTTAATCTAAGTCACTTTGGGTAAATAATCTTGGCCCTTGCTGAGCTGCTTTTTGGCCTTTGGGTGGGTGGATGGAGTTTGGGGAGAACGGGGCTCTGAATGCGCCTCTTTGTGTTGAAGTGTAAGAGTCTTACCCCGATGCGGAGAGTGTAGGCATACTCCGCCAGCAGCGTGGGACTGATGATCCGCCACTTGTGTTTGGTTCTCTTGAAGTGCGGGTCAGGGAAGAGGAAGAACAGCTTGCTGAGCTGGGATGAGGGAGGTGTAAGGCAATTTCAGGACACGGGAGGCGCGGCAAAGCAAGATGGGGTAGGAGAGAAGAAAAGAATGAATAGGAAGAGGGGGAAAGACAAAAAAAAAAAAGACATTTATATAAGAAATGTAAACTAGATATCACAGTCAACAGAATATAATGTATTGGTCTGCTGTAGCTCACTTAATTGATGTCTGTAACATTTAAACACGCACACAACACAACGCACACACACACACTGAATTATACAATGAAAAACCAATGAAAAGTTGTTGTATTACAACTTTCCTTGAAAATGAATTTTTATATAATCGAACATGGCCTGCTCCCAAATAGGCTTAATTTTTTGCATTTTTTGCAAAATTAATTTTCACAAAAACTTGTGTACTTTCGTTGTATTTAGTGCTGGGAGCAGAGCAGACAGAATTTGGTCTGAACACACCTTTTCCTTTCAAATAAAAAGATGCAGAAACCAGACAGTAAGACGATGATGGTACACCATCGCAATCTTAACGCAATCTTTTGGATTTACTAAGAGCCGTTTCTGATATTTTCCTCCAGAGAGACAGAGAGATGCAGAAGGAGCATTGGTGTATCTATACAAAACAGTGAAGGATTAAAATACAGGATGCTTAGCCATTGAATGATTTAGGCTGTTGAGCACACTGAATCTTGGCCAACTGAAGCCAACCACAATTGGTCCTGCTGCTGGCATTCTAGGGCCATTCATGTTCAGCTGCACACCCCTGATTTAGTTCATCAAGACCATCTTTAAAGCCAATTCAGACTGAAGATCTGCAACAAGATGAGACGGTTTTAGAGAGTAGTTGCAGCGGTGTGAATCAAACGTCGCAAGTCATTGCAAGTAGTTGCAAGCCGCTGCAAGAGATTTAACATGTCAAATCACAGTTTCGGAGTTTTAGAAAGTTGCAGGTTTTTAAAACGTTGCAGCCTGTCTTGTCATCTTAAGATTGGCTTGATCCCAATCAAATGTTGCTATGTAAATGTTGCTGTTGTTACGGCACAGAGAAAGAGTAGATTGGTTCTTTTGTTAAGTTGTAAAATGGGATACTGCACTGACCTAATTGCGCTAAGTGCACAAGTAAAGAGTAAAGCATTATGGGAGATAGCTGTTTTTATGCTTTCTATAGAGAATTATTATTTTAAATAACTAAATAAATTTTCATTGTTTATCAAGCATGTGCTGTTCCACATATTGCACAACATTTCTGCACACCAGAGAAGCGTAGAGTACACACTACAAAGAACAGAAATGCCATGCTGAACGAGTATACACCAAATAATACGAAACTTGTGAGTGAAACTTAGTCCGACATAAGAAAGTTATTGCTCGATCAGTAATGCTGTTGTGGCTGTTTTTTGGGGTCTGATGGAGACCCTATTAAAACAGGCCTGCAGACAGACCCTGTCCCAATACCGGTGGCACGCAATCAAAGTTTATGTTGAGTGAAACAAGCTCACTTGCCTTTCCTTTTTAAACCCAGGACATGGTTGCTCGGGCAGATCTGTTATCCTGCTGGGAGCCTGGTAAGGAATTTCCCCCCCTTTTAACAGGTTTTTATTAAAATAAACTCCAAACCTGCACACACCCCATCCCCACCCGCTAACCAACCACAGGAACATCCAAAGACTCCCTCTACAGCTCCACAAATCACCACACAAACACACACTCTCCATTGTGCACATACATACACCAAGGCCTACGCATACTTACAAGTGCGCACATGTACACACACACACACGCACGCACGCACACACACACACACACAAACGCTCCTACACTCCCTCTCTCTCTCTCTCTCTCTCTCTCTCTCTCTCTCTCTCTCTCTCTCTCTCTCTCTCTCTCTCTCTCTCTCTCTCTCTCTCTCTCTACTCTCTCTACACACACACACACACACACACACACACACACACACAACCCCCCATCATTTTTTTATTAGCCAAATAAATAATGTCCCGTTCAGACAGAGCAATGGCGGGATAATTATTGAGAGCGTGGAGGAGGGCCCTGGGGCCATCTCACTGGGCCCACTTCACTTCATATGGTGGAAAAACCACACCACACTTTAATTAGCCCGCCAGACAAAAAAAAAAAAAAAAAAAGAAAAGAAAGAAAAGAAAAAAAGAAAGAAGGAATAAAGATGGGGGTGGGGTTGTAGAAGAAGAAGTGAGACTAGAAATAGAACACAGCAGTTATACTGGATTTGTTATCTGTGTGTGTGTGTGTGTGTGTGTGTGTGTGTGTGTGTGTGTGAGTGGAGAGAGAGAGAGAGAGAGAGAGAGGGAGTGTGGTGTGTGTGTATGTGTGTGTGTGTGTGTGTGTGTGTGTGTGTGTGTGTGTGGAGTGAGTGCAAGAGCATGTACATGTATGTGTGAGAGAGAGTGATAGTGTGAGTGTACTGTAGGTGTGTTGGGTGTGTGTATTTGAAAGAGAGGGAGTGTAAGAGTGTGAGTGTAGGTGTGCTTGTGTGTGTGTGTGTGTGTGTGTGTGTGAGAGAGAGAGGGAGAGAGAGAGTGTAAAAATGAGAGTGTGAATGTCAAAGAGAGTGTAGGTGTATTTGTGTGTGTAATGTATGTGTGTGTGTGTGTGTGTGTGTGTGTGTGTGTGAGAGAGAGAGAGTGAGTGTGAATGAGAATTTGTACTGTAAGTGCGTTTGTGTGTGTGTGTGTGTGTGTGTGTGTGTGTGTGTGTGTGTGTGTGTGTGTGTGTGTGTGCATGTGTGTGCACGTCTATGAAAAGTGGGTTTAAGCAAAAAGGCTTGTGGGGATTTTTTTTCTCTCTTTCTTCCCCTCTCGCCTTTTCTGTCTCTCCCGCCCCACAAAACACCAATTAATCCCGTCCACTCCAGTGGGCCGGACGGAGTGACAGCTCCACGGTACCCACCGTCTCTGCTCCCAGTCGGATGTCTGAGGACCGGATTACCAAGCCAACACCCGGCAGCCACTTCTGACAAGCAGTGGAAAGACTTATGCCTCAAGTCGCAGCATAAGGTTGACAAGGAATAAAGAGAAGAAAAGAGAGAGAGAGAGAGAGAGAGCTGGAGAGCTACATAGATAGAAAGCTACATATAATAGATAGAGTAGATAGATTGATAGAGATTTTGAGACCCACTTTTGGGATCTTTTTTTTGTGCATAATTGCAAGCAATTTTACGTCACTGCATCACACCCTCTCTCCCCCATCTGTAAACACAGTCACTGACAACCTACAGTCAGAAACTATGAGACTGTATATTTGCTGGTGATTGATGATCACATACAATTTAGTACAGTGACAGAGATTACATTTCTCCTTTGCTACAATTGCAACTGTGACTCATCGTTTCCGACTCATAACTGCTCTTCAGTCCTAATAACAGGCTTTATGACAATTATGACAAAGGAGGGGAAAAAACCCCAAATGTGTGTCAAAAGTGTCAAAAATTGGACAGTCATGCCTGTCTTAAGAGTTATTCTTTGCCACTGCCCTTCCCCCTTTCCATCAAGTTACATAATGTGGAGTTTGTCTTTCTTTCTCCCACATTAACCTCACTCAAGCTGCTTTTCCCATCTCATCTAATAAGAAGAACTCAGGCAGAAGAAAATAACTTTGATGTGCTCACATTACACTATACTGTGTAGATATTCAGTCAAATACTGCAGTTCCTGAAAAGAAAACACTGGAGGATCTTGGAGCCACCGCTCAAGAATCTTAGCTTGGAACTTCTCTCATCACAAAGGTTCTCCTAGATGATGATTACATAAAAAGACTGATAAAGGCTTAATTGTTTTGCACCCCAGATTTGCTTTTGGACCATTTCAAAGATATAATTCTATAAATGATCTATAGCAGGAAAAAAAAACAGAACCTGAAGGCATACATTTTCATAGCTTAATGTACCAAGCGCTTTTTATCCGTTAATAAGCTAGTTGTTGTACCGTACATGAATTATGATATATGATATGATTTATGATGTGCCGTGGCTAGTATGGGGCTTATTAAGCGGTAGTAAGACAGGAACTGCTATCCTCCGTCAATAATATTTAGAAAAGATAATCTATTCATTGTAGCAAAATCTAAAGTTAGAACTACTCATAGTTGAAAAATACTCTCCATAGACTTTCTTTTTAATACTTACAACTTTTATCTTCTAATATGACTGAAAGACTCTATATCCTGTGTAATAAGAAAATTCACTGTTTTACTCCATAGTACTATCACTGCTCCACTTTCAACTATTCCGAAAGAAATACGCAGGCACGCAGAGCTGAGTAAAGATATGTTAAAGGCTTTTGAAAATCACAGATACCTGTACTAGCTCAGTGCCTCTACAAAGCAGGTTTATCCTGGTAGGCCAATAACATGTGTGGAGATAGGCCCTCATTCGCCCTTGTGGTGGGAACAGTCTCTCTGTCACTCTGAAAGTATACTTATCAGCTCATCAGTCAAACTTCTCCTTCAGTCTCCAATCATACTAAGGAAAACTAGCCTAGTGAAAGTCTGAGATATCTGAGTTAAAGTTGAAATCACATGGGTTCCAGGTAATGACTATGTAATTGTTGTGGGGTTTTAAGAGAAACTGCATACCTGTGTGTTTGTGAGGTGTTACCAAATTACTTGGAACCACACAACCACAAGACTAAAGAGGGCTGTGTTTGTGTTGTTGGACTAGTTCATATCCAGACACTCCAGGCTATGCTTCCGCTTGTGGGTTACCATGCATTTGCATGCTGTTGAATTTTGCAGATCTTGCATTGTGTGTTTTATTGAGGTGAGACATGGTAATTCCTTTGAATAGTACAGTAGAAACTACCTACTTACACACACCTCAGAAAAAGAAACAATAACTTTTTTTAAAATTCACTGTCAAACATTGGAATAAATTCGTTCTGTTTTATGCCAGTAACTTTTTTTTTTTTTTTTTGAATTTGTTAAATGTCAGAACAAGGACATAAATCATTTTAGAGTTTTTTTTCCCCTGTATCAGATAAAGGCCTTGAAACGGTTCAATTTGGGACAAATGTTTTCGGTATCCTTCCATATGCTTCTCACAATAGTTTGCTGGAATTTTACTGGTCCATTCCTCTTGACAGAACTGGTGTAACTGGGGCAGGTTATTAGGCCTTCTCGCATGCATATGCCTTTTCAGTGCAGCACACAAATTTTCTAAAGGAATGAGATCAGGGCTTTGTGATGGCCACTTCAATACCTCATCTTTGTTGTCCTTCAGCTACTTTCCAACTACGTGGATCGTATGGTTGGGGTCATTGCCCATTTGTAAGACCCATTTGCATTTAACAAATACAAATAGGCCTATATGATCATATTTACTGACATAAAACAAAGAGTTTCCTCCAATTTAATTTTCGTCACTGATGAGATTGTGTTTTTCCGAAGTATATAAATATCTGGTGCATTAAACAAGAAAACATGATGAGAATAGGCTAACGCTACTCCACAGCGCTAGCCTGGCAATGCCATCCTACGTACCTCCGCTAAACATTTTATCTCCGCACGTAGTCTGGAATAAACCCCCCTTCCCGCCTTTCCCTCGGTTACTCTACGGTTTAGCCAATCAGCATACAGTTTAGAGCGATGTCTCAAAATTTTGTTGTCCAACAGGATAGGGACGCGTTTGTTATTCTCTCCCCCACTTTCGAATTACATTCACAAAATTGGTACGACATTAGCATCCATGATCTTGAGGATTTATTGCCACTACGATGTCAAAATAGATCAGAACTTGCGATAATTAATTGTTAATACTGAAAGCGAAAGTTGTAGGCGTGAGAGCCAGGCGAGGGAATACGTCATATCCAAACGGAAACCTATTTCAATTGCGTTGGGCCAGACTGTATGACATAGTCAACAGTCGCTTTCGCCCAGGCTACCACAGCGCAGGAGTCAAGCTTCTACATTCACATCAATTCTGCACTGTACCGTGATAATACCTGAGAAGGGGGAGCAACTGTCGGCTATCCATGCTCCTTTTAACAATGTGTTTTGTTCAACACCAGACATGGCATTGCATTGCATTCACTCTGCCCTGACACTCTTACCAAATTTGAGGTAAGTTGGACGAATAGAATGGAATGATACAGACAGAAAGTAAAGAGAGAATTTAACAGAGAGAAAGACAGACACACAAACTTTCCTTGCAGTTATAGATATATGGTCTTAATTACTTCATAGGCCTACATCATTTCTACAGAGATCAGACTGATCTTATGAGGACCTATAGAATTTTAAAAACATTAACAGTATCACAGTCCACACATTAAGGTCGAAGTATGCTTCTCATGGTACTCCTCATCATCTCAGGGATACAGTCCACTCACCTGACCTTTGGCGAAAAAGTTGGGCAGGTACTTCATGGCATTGCTCCGGAGGCAAGCAATGTTCTGGTAGCGACCGGGTTCTGCAGCACGGAGGGATTTGATGCGGTCCTGGACATAATCAGACACTTTGACACGAATCTCCAAACCCAATATCAGTTTATCGGGGAAGAGAGGGGATAGCTCAACTGTAAAGATACAACATTAAGCATGTGTAAGAGAAGGAACATGCCCAACAGAGTCTTAAACCTTCTCTATGCACAAAGAACTACAGTATCTGCAAATTACATTCAGATAGTCTGAACAAGCCCAACGTAAAGGGCAATGGACAAATTTTACCAAGGGTACTAGCAGAGTGCAATGACATTATTCAAAGCGGAAGACTTATACATGCTATAATATACCAAGCTTCATCAGTTTGGTATCAATAGTTATGGGTCTTATGCAACATTGATCACAGCAGGGTTACTTTTTGTTCAGGTGAAGCAGTCTCGATATGAAAAACACACTAGCTGCCAAATCAACAGCATCCTCTAGTGGTTTCTTCTGAATGTCACCATAAATGTATCTCAGAATGAGAAAAATGTCTCTGAAAGTAAATTCAAAGTATCTGATATACCTAGAAGCCCCCCGTATCCACAGCCAATGTCGGCAAACTCTACTTTTGCCTTTCGCCTGTCTGGTTCATCGTCGTGACGTTCATCTGGTGGGCTGCAAAACTCTGGATACAGCTGTGACCAGTCCATTTCCTCTGGACACACGGGACTGACCAGACAAGGTAATAATGTAACATATTTCGTTAATTCAAAGATAAAATAGATCATTTAAATGTAGGCCTACTCATTGCTGTTTCAACTAAATAATGATATTGGTAAACACAAATGGTATAAAAGACTGCTGCTAAGCTAACGTTATTTCTGAAATCGACAAAAAGATAATAAGACAGCATTAATGTCAAACTCTACAATATCGTTACAACATCCGTAGCCTAAGTCCCCAAACATTAGGAAGTAACTTAAGAACCCAAAAACCCATCTGACATAGGCTATAGGCTACTTACTATTCGAATGTATGATCTGCCATAGGATTGGAATGAGCCCGCTGGCGGTAATAGCGTTTCTGTGGCATAGGTACATTCATTTTGTCGGTTAATACACTATCACGTTTATGTATAGATGCCATGCAGAGTGGAATAAACAGTCAAACTCCAGTCCGAGAGACCACCACGACGCCTGTTTCACGCACGCTGAATGTTATGAGGCGCACACTGATGACGTAAAATACATCATGCTCTGGATTTCTCCAGTAGCCTGTTCTCCATCGATCCTGATCACCTTGCACAGCCCACTGTCACCGTGCATTTTGTGTCTATTATTCATCCATTAATAAAGTGTACACATTATGTACTGTGTAAGACTCAGATAGGCCGTATTGTATCTTTCGTCTTATTATTTGGTCATTTAATTGCCTGACACTGTCAAGGTAGGCTGCCATTAATTTTTTTCACAACTTGCCTTGCCTATAGGCCTATGCTGGAAAAGATCTCTATTGGTAAACACCCCCTTTTCAGATGGGTCAATCGCACCTATGATCATGATTTATGTGTAGGATTGAATAATGGAACCTACCTACTGTGCCCATTTTACTTACAATTACAGGCATATAGTTGTGGCAGCAGTAGGCTTATCCATTAAGATTCCCCCTTGCTCTGTATGCAGTGGCTTCACCAGGCCTCTTAGTGACTCTGCAGGGTAGCCTAATTGTGAAAGAAGAAATAAGCTGTTCCCTTGGTGGCCTGGCCACCATACTTGATGCGAACAAAGGCTCTGTAACATTATACTCACAATGTTTGCTTCGCTCTGATGAATTCAGCCCACCTCTATCGCATAATAGGCTAGCCCGTTTATGATTGAACCCTTATCTCAGACAAGTAAGACAAAATGCAGCTTGGTGGTCAAACCAAACTATTCTGAAAACACTAGGTACGTAGGCCTAGGAGCCAATTGCCCACTTTATTGATTATCAAACTTTTGGTTTTGATATCTTTATGTGCCCATATAAACTACTTTAAAGGCACACCAGCCAACATTTGTTGCTGCTGTTGCTGTTTTTTAGGTTGGTTTACAAGCTTGTAGTCAATGGTTAAAAAATTCATTAGTATTAGGGTCTCTGCCTATTCTACTGCTTTTCTATGCTACAGTATTCTGAAATTAGTAACATTTTACAGATTGAGAAGGGCATACATCACGTTGTCAAGTCAGCACCATCATATAATCATGCATCATTAGTCCTTTACCGTAAGACACACACTCTTCCCCAAGATCAAGAAATATCTCACACAAAACCAGTTCACCATAACATGTACAGGTTTTCTTTATTGCAGAAAATGATTTGTACTTTTAGGAATTTCCCTTTGTGTCACTCATCACTTTTAAGAAGGTTTATTGCACTTGGATGTCTTGTATTTCACTTGGGAATGCCCTGTGGAGTGGTTAGGGCTGCAGGATCCAGAGAGTAGATAGATAGAGACAGAGAAAGATAGATAGCGATAGAGAGACAGAGAGAGAGAGATAGATAGACAGACAGACAGAAAGATAGATAGATAGACAGAGATAGAGAGAATGTGAGAGAGATCTGTAACCACAATTCCTGTGACATAGGTCAGAGAAGAAGAGAAAGAGGGTGGCTGGCCGTATGGTCAAAAGCATAGATGAAGAAAAAGGGAAAGGGGAAGATAGGTATGAAATTCCACTTTTTCCATATCATGTTATAAGTTATCAAAATCAAAATCAGTAACAATACCCACATTTTTTTTCTTTTTTTTTTTGTCACTGTTTGTCTTTCTTAGAAAACAGAAGAACGGGATACATGGCAATGCTTGTATATTTCAGCTGGGGAAAGAAAGCCCTCCAGCTTTTAGAAGTTGAAGCCGACATTTTTTTAAAAACAGTTTTTTTTTTTTTTTTCCCTCCTTGCTTGTTTACGTTCATTTTTTAAAACATAATAGTTTCCATGTCACAATCCACACTTTTAAATGTAGCACTTAAAAAAAGTGCTGCTCATTGTTCTCTCTGATCACAAAAGCGGTCAGCGTTGTCCAGTACAGTAGTTACTTTATGCCCACTAAACATGGCCTTCATAAACCACGTACGCTGAAAAGGAGCGAGGCGATAAAGCGCCAAAGAGAGGCGAGCAACATAAGTTTATCAATTGATATCTCAAGCCTTGATATCTCAAAGTGAGAGTTGGGGGGGATACCAACCCCCACGTCCACTCACTCCACCCCATCTTCCTCTGGGTTCATCTGCCGCAGGGGAAAGCGAAGTGGGGGTGGGGGTGTGGGAGTCTCATACAGTGGTGACTCTCATTACCACCTCCCTGTTGGTGGCGGAGCCCAGGCGATGCTCGGTAGGCCGTAGCTGGCTCAGGATGTGTAGGATGGTGTAGCCACAGTGGTGGTTGAGTATAGTCCTTACGCGCTGGCCCGTGCGCCCTGCGCGGTCACTCAAGTTGGAGCCGTGGGGGCCGCCACCTCCTGACCGTGACCCCCGACCCCCTCCCCCTTTGCCCCCCGAGCTGCTCAGGGGGTCCCCAAGGTCTTTGGCCTTCTCATAGTTCAAAACTTTCCACTGTTGGTTTACGGCTTGCCATCGCTTAAATATCCGGTACACTGATGAGCCCTCGTGGATTATAAGGCCTAAAGACAGAGACAGCGAGGGGTGGGAAAGAGGAGAGAAAGAGAGAGAGAGAGAGAGAGAGAGAGAGAGAGAGAGATGAAGGGAAGGATGGAAGACAGGGAGAAAGAAGATTGGAAAGAGAGAGAGGCAGAAAGAACAGAGTGTGGGAGTAAAAGTAGGAGGATATGTGACAAACGTGCAGAGAAAGACAGCCAGAAGTGGTGAGGGAGAATCATCAGTCAGACAGTGGGGAAGGGTGGAGGGAAAAGACAGCATCAAAGTGGATTGGAAGAGATAGAGGGTGCAGACATGATGGAGTGAAAGAGAAAGAGATTAGACAGAGATAAAGAGGAGGAGGGGGGGTGGAGAGGGAGGGAGAACACAGAGAGAGAGAGAGAGAGACGGAGTGAGTTGTTAAGAATTCAACCCCACCAAAATGCATTTGGGAATATAAAATGAGAAAACCCTCACATGAGCCCAAAGTAAATATTTAAAGAGACGGCGTCGCACATTTTCAGTGCAGACATAGCGCACAGACAGTGACCCCGCCACAAGCAACTAAATGAAAGAAAGAAAGAAAGAAAAAAAGACAAGCATATACAATGCAATGAATGAAAAAAAGAAAAACACTCAGACCAGAGCATAAATTACACATACTGCACAGATACTATGCTATAAAGATCTGCATTTGTTGTCCGAAAACCACAAATGCTAAATGGCACAATCAATAACACAAGTGCAAGGCAAACACTTGAAAAATACCATGGCATTTCTCAGAACTAGATATCTCTTGCAAAACAGTAGCTGCAGACCTCAACAGCAGAGACCACCGCTGTGGTCTTGCCAAAGACTGCTGACAGACGAGAAAGTGGGACAAGCCGTATGCGACCCTGAGTCAGACATGCAAACCCACTCCTATCTCGCCTTATAAACTTACCCAAAAACACTGGGGTTTGGCATGTCACTTTTGGCCTCAATGAATCAACAATTTTCTAAATATTCTTACCTATTTATTTAATTGTTAATTTTGAAGGGGGGAGGTGCTAATGGTGACTCAATGGAGCTCTGCTGTTTGTTGTGTTATCTATAATGTGACTGTTTGCATCGTCTCAGTGGGGATGCATCAGCAGCTGTTTACAGTACGTATGCACTACAAGCTGGGCCTTGTGATGTGGGTATTGGTGTTGCACTGCACTTAAGCAGTCATCAACATTCAGTCATGCTGACACATTGCAATACTGCCACATGCACAGTAGTAGGACAGGGTGTATACACAAAAGCCCAGCTTATGCCCAACTTAACGTTTTGCCAAAAGCCTAACTTAACTTAAACTTAACTTTAACGTAAACAGAAATACTTTCACCTGCCCTTTGAACAATCTACCTTCCATCTAATTTTGCCTTCATCACAACTAACGGTTGAAGAAGAAATAGAGAAATGCTATGGTGTGACTATGACTGAATATGGAAAAAAAAAAAAAACTGTCACAGAGTCTGGTTTTGACATTGGTTAATATGGATGAAACAACTTTTTCTCCCCAAAACACCAGGGACATTTTATCTGCCATCGGTTGGTTATAATGCTCATAAATTACTCTCTCTATTAACAACTTTTTATGTTTGCAAACACAATATACAGAAAATGAACGTCACATTAAGAATATTCAACACCCACTGTGTCGTAAATAAGGTCCAGCGTTGGTACAATTGCAACTTGCCTTGCATACAAATATTCTTCCTATCACGTAGTGGCAGCCCGTGAGAAATCTTTATGAACAGCTACTGTGCATGCTGGCCTTTTGTTCTTGTGCTCGGCAAACACACCTGATTCTGCCAGGCCTGATGCCCCTCAGGGACGTTTGTGAAATCAGGTGTGAGAGATTTTGATGTTGGAGATAAATCCTGCAGCATGGACATTCTCCATGAGCACTGGGAAAACAGGTAGCTCGCTTCCTCCCTTTTGATGTCTCTAAACCTGGCAGGCCAATTGTATACTCAACTATGCCTATGCATACAAAATCTTGGAGTTAGGGGATAGACCTTTTTTTTTTTTGCTGTTTATGTTGTACCCTTTGGATTTTGAATGATCTTGAATAATTATTTATTTGCTTTTCCGTTTAATAATTAATAGAAAATTATTTGGAAATTACCATGTTTGGAAATTACCACAATCTGTCTTGCCGTTTTGCCACTTTTGTTTGGTCCGTAACTCCTCCAAATAGTTTTTATTTATTTTTTTTTTTTTATGAGACTGTGCAAATGCAGACATGACAGCCCTATAAGAGTTGCCCCAGGCAATTGGTTGTCACCTCCTGCAATATTATTCCAGACTTCTCAAGGCCATGGGCCCACCTCACTGATAACTCGGTTCCCCTTTTTTCCACACTATGACAGCCCTGGTCCCAGGGTCCACTCACCTATACAGACAATGTCCATGAATCCATACATGCCGTAGCAGATCTGGAAGAGTAGGTCCTGCCGCTGCCATTTGGCTGAGGGGCTGAGCGAGGACCACACCAGCCAGGAGATGCTAGCGATGAGGAACAGCGAGCCCAGGATAATGGCGGCAATCTGGACCTTCTCGATCACCGTCAACGAAATGGCCTGCCACTGGAGGTGAATGAACAGGAGAGGGGAAGGAGGAGGAGGAGGAGGACAAGGAGAAGAAGAAATGGAGAGAAGTGAGAGAGGGAGGCAGTGGTTTAAAACTCCACCATTTAACAAGATCAAAACCCTTCCGTTACAAAGCTTACATTCTCCCACCATCTAACAAGAATCCTGCATGAGACAGGAGAGAGAGAGAGAGAGAGAGAGAGAGAGAGAGAGAGACAGAGAGAGAGAGAGAGAGAGAGAGTCAGAAATTGAGGACACCTGTTCAGCAAGACAATGTATAGGGGGCTGTTTGAAATCTCATCATTAGTAAACTTTTGGAGATGACATTTCAGACACAAATTACCTGCAAAATGCAGTATTTCAGAAGCAAGTGATGGAAACAGCTGGGGAAAGGTATAGGGTACCACATATGGCCCGCTGACAACACAAGCAGCATGCAGTTGAAAGAATTTTTAATGGCTGGAATGTTTACACTTCTGCTCAGTTAAAAAACAAAACAAGTTGTTGTTTGAGCACACACACATTGTGATGTACAGTTTGAGAACATACGCATCATGATGTACTGTACAGCAGGCATGTATGTTATTTATTCAGGACTAGGTGTTGATAATACACCGGACAGTTTTCAATTTCCTGATGAAAAATGCTGCATTGCGGTCTGTTTATGGTCAATCAGCTTGGAGGAGAACATGTTTTTTTGATTTTACAAAATACAGCAGTTTCAATTGTGTGTGTAATTTGGAAGTGAACTGTACACTCTGATTTCCCCTTCTTGCTCTCCCTCTCTCTATATTTTTTGCTTGTTCACCTCTTTGTATGCAATTTCATTTCCCTTCAAAAACTGTGAACTTTTTGTACACTCTTTTTCTTTTCCTTTCTCTCTCACTATCAAACACACACACACTCTCACACACACACACACACACACACACACACACACACACACACACACACACAGAGAGAGAGAGAGAGAGAGAGAGAGAGAACGAACAGACACACACACACACACACACACACACACACACACACACACACACACACACACACACACACACACACACACACACAAATCACCTGCAGGGGGTTTTTGGTGCTTATGGCCAGCACTTGGTATTTGAAGTAGCAGAGCTCACAGCTCCAGGACCCTCTCTCGCTGATCCAGCGAATGAGGCAGGGCTGGTGGGTGCAGCGCACTGAACCATCACAGCGACATGGGCTCAGGAGCTCCCCCTGTGGGGAAAAAGAAGAACAACAGGTCAGAAGCACGAAATGTTTGTCTCACATGAGTCATTAAGGAAGTCTTCATAGTCCTTCAATTCTGGTATTATACGTACATTTAAATAAGAACATTTTAATATGCTATTTTTAGTTCATTTTGATCTCACACATTTGAACAATTTGCCTCCACAATGTTGTGATTTTGGATATGGGCTTTTAAAATGTTTGTGTTGTGAGTTGTGAGCTGGACCTGAGGGACAGCCTCTGTTGTGACCTGAGATATGTTACATATTGTGACAAGCACTAACTGTACCCCTGAGCAAGGCACTTAACCCCATGTTGCTCCAGGGGGGCTGTCCCTGTAGTTGGCTCCATGTGAGTCACTCTGAATTAGAGCATCAGTGAAATAATGTATTTTGTATGTACATATTAGCACTTTTTCAATATGCACGTACAACTCATCTAATAGTAATTTCCCTTAACTACTCAATACAAGAACATTGCATTTTAAATAAGAAATAAAACACCAAACACACAAGTGCCACAATTATTGGCACTCCTGCTCCCTTTGCCAATAATGTTTGTATTTATATGAATATTGGGTTAATTCAGCACCATAATTCTAACATGCCTGATCCACCATGAGTCAAAAAGCTCAATTGGTATGCATTTTGAATAAGTTCGATCCACTAACAATGGGGATCACCTCTATTACTTGTGATCCTAAGATTTTATTTTATTTAGGGATCTTAGCCTCTCTCTTACCACCCTGCTGACTATATGTGTGGGATAAGATAAACATACTGTTGGTTATAACCGCAGGACATTTTCAAGCAAGTACCATGTTTTATACCAATTCTCTGGCTTCTTGAAATGAACACACTTTTTTGAAAGCATTTGAAGCATTTATTTTGCCTTCACAGGCTGAAAAATTACATGTTTCATTGATTTTTTTTATGTCAACTTGAACCATTGATAATTGTTGAAAGTTTGCATTCACTTTGGTTAACTTTAAAAAGAAGAATATCAGGTTTTTTTTCTTTACTTCACATATCATATTCTCCAGGGTTGCCAATATTTGTGTGTGAAGAATATTTATTTATTTTTTGGGCTTTGTGTATTTGCCAGATAGGCTACATTTCTTTCAATTTTAGGCGGGATTATTCTCTATCATTTTCATTGTAAGCCTAACATCAATTCATAAAAGATTAATTTTTTTATTCCACTTAATAGTCATCTTTACCAAGGGTGCCAATAACTGTGGGGGCCGCTGTATGTCTGTGCAAATATGGTTTGGCACTTTCTTTAAGCTCCAATGATCCTCACTCTGAATTGCAACCAAACAGATAGATTATGTAAAAATAGCATTTTAGACCACTTTAATCCTACTTACAGCATGTATATTGTGTTACTGGTTGTGAGAAAAATTACATCAGATTTAAACATGGACTTAGCTATAACATAAGCAATTTATAGATACATGTATATAGTAATACATGTATGTATATATAGATACATGTATATAGTAATATATATGAGATGTGTCAGTTCTGAATCAAATCAACATCTTGTAAAATTTTCTGACGACACAGTCATACTCAGTCTTCTCACTAAAAACACCAATATATGTGTTCATAAAGCTGCCGTAGATAAGTTTGTTAATTGGTGTGAGCTACATCAACTTCACATTAACACAAAAAAGACCCTAGAAATGCTGGTAGATCCCAGATCAGTTGGTGATAAAAGTTCTGTGACCATCCATGGTTCCGACATCAAACAGGTGACTTCCTTTAAATACCTAGAGCAGTTTGGAAGATATTGAAGTTTAAAAATGGGAAAAATAAATTTGGTACCGTTTTTGGCATCTTATACCAAAAAAATGACAGCATCCACAAACATAAAATTTACTTTTTTAGAAAGTCTAGATGTCTGTTTTTAACATATCAAAAATTTGTGATGGTGTTTTGCCTCATTTTTGCAAAATGATTTTTTGAAAATGGGGTGTTCGCATGCACTCACAGCACTCATGGGCCATGAAGCCATTTTCAAATGCTAACAAAATGCTCTGGATTCATGACACACAGCTCAAACTCAACAAAATGCTTCACTTGATGCATGGTCAACTATACCCGAAAGATGACCTTTACACAACCTTTATATACTGAAATATTGGAGCTCCAATAAGGGGGAAAACTTTAACTTGTTTTCACTGAAAACGTTTAGGTTGTATCATAATTTAGAAGAAAAAACAACCTGTGTGCTATAGTTAGTATTATATATATATATATTGATGATAAGAAGAGTCTTTGACAGTCTATATTTGATTATTGTTAATTTATTATTTATCACTCTTATTGAATTTATCACATTTTAAAAAGCAGGTAGCTTTGAGACAACTCTTGTCAATGTCTGGCTTGAACTTTAAGTTGTCCCAAAGTTACCAGCATTATATTGAATATGATACATTCAAATTCAAAACGTTTGATGATAATAACAATATAATAATATAATAATAATAAAAATAATCAAATCTACTAGATTGTCAAAGACAATTCTTATCATAGATAAATATATGTATGTATGATACTAACTGAAGCACACATCTTGTTTTTTCTTCTAAATTATGTTAAAAAACAAATGAAACAAGCACAAGTTGTTGCATAAGTTGGAGCTCCAATATTTCAGTATATAAAGGTTGTGTAAAGGTCATCTTTCGGGTATAGTTAACCATGCATCAAGTGAAGCATTTTGTTGAGTTTAAGCTGTGTGTCATGAATCCAGAGCATTTTGTTAGCATTTGAAAATGGCTTTGCTCTGAGTGCTGAGAGCAATCACACACATGGCCTGCATTTGATATGTTTATGCAAAAAAATTAAATTTTATGCTGTCACAGTATAAGAGGCCAAAAATTATTTTTCCCATTTTAATGAAACTATCACCAAACTTAGACTACAAGCATATATAATGTGAATATCAAGTTTCTGTCTTTGAAATTGCACTCGGTCCTTCAAACTGTGCTGCCACAGAGGTAGTGCGGAGCCCAGGGCAGTTGATGCCAAAAGCAGACATGTAAGTCAAACAAGGTCACCCTAGGAGTACACTTAGATGCAGACCTTAGCTGGCGCACACATGTGGCAGATGTGTGTGCCAGAACTCACCAGAGACTCCACTTTCTGCGCAGGCTTAGACTTTTTGGGGTCAGCAAGAACATCATGCTAATTTTCTATAGGACAACCATTGAGTCCATCCTTCGGTACGGTATCACCAGCTGGTTTGGGAACTTGACAGTCAAATCAAGAACTCAGATCCTTAACTTAGTCAAGACAGCAGGTAAAATCATGGGAACATCAGTTCCTTCAAACCCACAGCAGCTCTTTGAACAAACTGTACTAGGGCAGGCTCTGACTATCCTATCTGATAGCTCCCATCCCCTTTTTTCCGAATACACGCTCATGAGCTCAGGTAGGAGATACAGGGTTTCTGTGTGTAAACACAACAGGCTTAAACACTCCTTTATTCCTCTCTCAATTAAGCTTCTTAATGATAAAGGGTGTTCATCAGTGTAGGGGTTATGATTTGTATAGATAAATGGGGGAGGGGGGGTGCCTTCTTTGCACAGAAAAGGGGGATTGCCTTTTGCACAAACGCAATATGTTGTTTGTTTTTGTATGTATGTATGGGAATGCTGTATTCTGGTGAATGTGTACCTACATGTAATGGGTCTGAATAGATGAATTAGGGTGGGGAGGGGAGGGGGGGTTGCCTTTTTGCACAGTAAAAGGGGGATTGCCTTTTTGCACAATGGATGCCTATTTTGCACATTTGACCAAGTGTTTACACTGGCTTTTATATATGGACCATGTCCTATGTTGCTTGTTGTTTGTTGTATGTCTGTTTTAATGTATGGATGTAACACCCTCTTTTGCCTACACAAATTTCTCCCCTGGGAGACAGAATAAAGCAAACCTTGAACCTTGGAGATTAATGTCTCCCCGTGGCATTGTTTAAGATCACATCACATAAGAGAAAGAGAGGTTTTGTCCTTCTATGTAAATTAATGTCACAATCAACCATGCTGCCATCTCAGTCCACGATTGGTTGAATACTAGCTACCATAGAGTAACACTTGACGGTACTGAGGATATACTTGGTCAGATGTCAACAGCTAAGTAGCAAGCAAGGTCATACTCACATCACCCCCATAGCACAATTACTGAACATGTCTAACTGTACAGAATATGCCATAAGCTATTGGAACTACTGTACGGTATATTCCACTGCCAATGTGTTCAGTTATAGAATAGTGCAACTTGTATTGTGTCTTACAGCAGAATATGACTGCAAACACGTCTAAAGTGTACAATAGTGTAAAATTCTAAATCGTGAACTATGTGAACTATGATTACACAAGGCGATCATGGAAACGATAAAACCAATGCATAATACAGCGGAGAAAATGACAATATAAACCCTAAAACTCAAGCTAAAATTATACAAGGTTGACGTCTGGCACCCTAAACACATGTGCTAATGCTTTTGTGCAAAGCAACAAACAAGTGACTCACATAACAAAACTGAAGATTAAGAGGAAGCTACAAATGAGTGCCTTGGCCCGCTCAATCCCACCTGATCCACAAAGCTATAATAAAAATGTTCTATCAGAGAGCGAGAGAGAGAGAGAGAGAGAGAGCGCTGCAGACATCAATACAGGAAATGAGGAAAAGCGTTAGTGTGTTTTGTAAAGTTGAAATGAATGGTCCCCCATGCTCTAGCGCTGAGCTCTGTGTAAGCACTGTGTGAATCACAGGGAAGTGCATAGAGCAGAGGAGGATGGTGTGATGGTACAGGGAATGGGCCCAGAGGAGGCCTCTCATACAGTACAGCTGGCTGGGCTCTGACAGCACTCAGGCCTTGCTATTGATCCCTTACAAAACTGCCTCTCTCTAGATGGAACCCCAGACAGCACTCAGATGTGTGACTAACTCCTGATATTAGGGACCAATAAAAATTATGCATGAACCAACCTGTGGGTGGGGAAAGCGAGAGAGAGAGAGAGAGAGAGGAGGGTGGGGGGTAGTGAGCAAGAAATAGAGAGAGAGAGAGAGAGAGAGAGAGAGAGAGAGAGAGAGAGAGAGGGAGAGATGAGAAAGAGAGGAGGGAACATGTGTTTCCATGGAAACCGGAGACGTACTGACAAGGAGATGAGGCTTCAATCAATCACACATGCTGTCACGGATGTCACTTACAAGTCAGTACCCCCCTCTGATACCCCCTCGCACACCTTCAAGCCCATGGCTACCCATGTGCACTCCTTCTCCGTATAGCTACTCACAGTTTTCCACATGGGGAGTAGTAGCAGGGGCGCAGCACCAAATTCTGGGCCATGTGCACAAGCAGCGGCCATAGCATTGGCCCCCCGTCACTGCCTGGAATACAGTTCCACTGACTCCTCAAGGGCCCTTCCCCCTCTTGAATTCATTGGTATCCTTTGCCAATTGTGCTTATCTTCCACTGCTGAAAACTATGTGTGTCATACCCCTTCGTTTTGAGGGGGGTCCTGGAGCGGCTTCGTTTGAAGGGCCAGGTAGCCCTCGCCCTTAGCCCTACCCCTTGCGCCCAAGGAGAAATGGGACACCCCTTCACCTCGCGGGAACGCGCAAAAACCAAGGGAAAGGGCTAAGCGGAGGGATAAGGGGTAGAAATGGGATTGGGCCTTAGTCTCCCTTTTCCCTCTCACTATTACGCCTTTGAGAGTTAGTGTCTACACAGGGCACACAGCACAGAGTTTCACTTCTCGGTCCAATTAACTCAGTCAGCAAAAAACAGGGAGGAGGCCAGGCCAGGCCAGACAATGGAGGCCTCTGCCACAGAGGTGGGATGAGCCCATAAACATGACGATGGCAAAAGAAAGCCAGCTCCACACGTTTCATCTGGGTGCTATTGCCCGAGTAATAACTCACTGCCGGAGGAAGGGGTGCGGGTCAGGGTCACCGGTACAGGTCGGCCATCTTGGCTTTCATTACATTCCATTACGACCTGTCACGCGGGCAGTGTCTTGGTGGCCTTATTTATTTGGAGAGGGCTAGGGATGGGTTGGGGATGCATTTCGGACAGCCGGGGTAATAAGGGGGCATAAATTCCAGGGGAGCCGGTAAAGTTCATTCTGACAAAGCCACAGATGAGTGGACAAAAGGGGGAGAGGCTGGAGTAAATAAAGTCTACTGACCGACACCGCCCACCACTAAAAAACCTTCCTCATCAGTAAAAGTGTCATGACGACGACATGGCAGTTGATCCAGTCGGCCAGTCAGAGGATGTACGTATATCAAAGAAGAAAACAGCAAATGGAAAAAAACTAAAAGCTGTCAGAGTAGACTGAGCACACACAAATGAAATAAAACAAAAGTAACAAAAACAAAACAAAACAAAACAAAAAAACATGAAGGCTCAATGCATTAGTGTCCTCAAATGGAAGTCAGAGGCAGGAAACACATCAGCTGTATCATACCCCAGCAGTATAGTGAATCACAGTGTATCACCGCTGATTAAATGGCTCTGGGAGAGAGTGTTTCAAATTGCGTTCAGTCGGTGCCGAAATGCAGAGAAAATGTACTGTCAGGCAGGAACAACAGAACTGATGGATTGTAAAGATAGAACAGAAAGGTGAGGGATGGAAGGGCAGAGAGAGAAAGAGAGAGAGAGAGAAAAGCAGAAGATAAAAGAGAGAGAGAGAGACAAAGTCAGAAAGATTGTGAAAGCCCGGTGTGTTTTTGAAAGTGTCCTCATTACTGATGTAGGCTGAAAAACCTTCCAGAAATCTCCACAAGCACGTTTTAGGACTTTTAATGCTTGCAGTGTAAATATACCGATTTCTGTTGTTTTCCTCTCTTCTCTCTCTCACTCTGTGCTTCTCTGTCGATCCCCTTAAAGGACTACACATCTTTGTGTGTGTGTGTGTGTGTGTGTGTGTACTGACCTGCATGCTGCATGTATGTGTGTGTGAGAGAGAGAGAGAGAGAGAGAGAGAGAGAGAGAGAGAGAGAGAGAGAGAGAGAGAGACTGCGTATACATACAGTATGTGCATACATGTGTGTGTATATGTGTGCATTCTCGTTAGCCAAGGGGAGGTTGTGGAGATAAGTGGTGAAGGGGTGTGGAAGATGAGAGAAATAGACAGAAGCAAGAGAGAGAAATTAGATGGATTGAGAGAAAGGAGTTAGAATGAGAAATGCAATAGGATGGAGCAGTTAAAGAGGCAAAGAGGGGGAGGGAGAGAGAGAGAGAGAGAGAGGGGATGAGAGGAGGAAGAGAAAAAAAAGAGGAGGGGTGGAGGTACCGGTGAGTCAGCGCACGCATTTCGCCTGTTTGCCAACGTGGCAGCACGGCACCCAAGTCATTTACAAAGCGGTACTACCCTAACAAACACACAAACACACAAACAAACACACACACACACACACACACACACACACACACACAAACCCACAAGTACATCATAAAGATATCCCCATTCTCTTCTATGTAAACACAAAGTACACCATGTGTAGACACACACCCACACACATACCTAAACAAAACTTGTATTTCCACCCAGATGACATACCAGGAAAACCATGGTCATCGATTTTTTGTTCTAGAACCCCACAGACAATCTACAGTCAACTGGGATCATGGACCTGCCACATTAATTTACCTGCAAAGTGTTTTATTATTATTATTATTATTATTATTATTATTATTATTATTATTATTATTATTATTATTATTATTATTATTATTTTATTTCATAAAACTGGTGTAAATGCCATCCTGACACAGTTAAGGTAAAAGAGAAAGAGACAAGTATGCCAATAAGTGACTGGCTGGCAGTAAAGATATTTTGCAACACATAGCATGAATAGATATGAATGGGTGTTTCAGTTTCATTTTAAACTGTATGTAGTGAAGTTATTAGGGTCAAGGGTCATCTTTACAGTGGCTTAATCTCATTTCCTGTGTGTACAATTCTCTAGTTTGTATTTCATTCACCTTTCTCTCCCCTTTCCCCCCATCTCTCCAATTCCTCTCTCTCTCTCTCTCTCTCTCTCTCTCTCTCTCTCTCTCTCTCTCTCTCTCTCTCTATCTATCTATCTCTGTCTGTCTCTTTGTCTCACTACCCTCCCCCTCTCCTTCGCTCCATCTGCTGTTATCATGCTGACGATCCTCCTACCTCCTTGGTGGACAAATATCCCAAATATATTACAGAGTGACACACTGCACTGCATATACACACAGACACACATCTGCGCAACCTGATAAACATACTCCGAACACAACTGCTATTCCTAATCGGCGGCTGGGCACTTGGTCTGAGACAGCCAGACACACACACACACACACACACACACACACACACACACACACACACACACACACACACACACACAAACACATTTGCCGGCACAGTCTACATAGCAACAGACAAAGCCATCAGTGTCTATTCTCAGGTGTAATTCACAGCCCCTTAGGCAAGGCGACATGAGTAGGGAAGGTGACAGCGAGTGGAGATCAACAAAGGAAAGGAGGAAGTCATTAACATGGGCTCTCTGAGTCGAGCATCTGAACGGCTTCTCTCTCTCTGTGATTGTGGAAAAATGATGATTATATGGGGAAGGATCTGGAAATGATCGACACTGATGAGAATTCCTGTGTAGCTTGTCTTACTGTATGTGATATTAAATATGCTGTTGTATGTTCCAGATCATACAGCATAAGGATAGAGACTATTGAAATATAGGAAAGAGATATTCAATTCAGTGTGATTCAGTGCTCCGATTAGACATTCACAATGATATGATATTGCTCAAAAACATTATTTTGTGTGGGGATTATATAGCATAATATCATATGAGATGTGTTTACAGCTGTAATTGGTTCAGGGATTAAGCTATTCAAAGATGATTTATGAAGATTCTTCAATAGGTGCACACAAAATGGATTACAATGCCTTTGTAGGAAATGAAATAAAATAATCAAAATTAAAACTATATCAGAGATGCTGTTAACCGTGTGTGAAGCCATTTATCTGTTGGTGTTTGCTAGCTGCCACACACAAACGCTCACACACACTCACTCACACACACACACACACTAAGAAATTGGCACTGGGAAAACATAAATCTGTGCAGTTGATGACGGTTCAGCTGGCAACAACTGAAGGCCGGGAACGGCCACAAAAGCACAGACTCCTCCAGTAGATGGACTAGGGTAAGCTCACAGGCTCCTACGGCGCCGTTTCCATTCGGAATCAAATCCCAGCACAAATTGTGAGACACAGTACGATTTTAGCAAGCCAGTGGTTCTTTTTTGTGCTGAATAAAGGCCCTATGAAAACATGTTGTTAGTGAGTCAGTGCCTCTATTCTCCTCTTAATCAGTAAGAAGAAGCGCGCACACACACACACACATGACTTAAGGCCCTGTTTATAAGGCACGGAATTGCTTAAATTTTGATGTCTGATACTGTTAGTCTGTTCGTCACGCACTAATCACCCAACCATACGGCTGCACACTTACAGCACAAACTGCTGCAGAGTCAATTGAAACGCCAGGGAGGAATTGGTCTGTAGGGGAAACTTGTCTTGGCAACGTCTGTGAGCCTCTCAGCCTCACAAATCGCAGGAATCCTTAGTACCATACGAGCTGTGACTGCAATGACTACATTAGGAAGAAAATGTGTCAGGTGTGTTATAGTGTGATATACTGTACAGGATGTGCGAACTCTATCGCTGATCTAAACCAAAGCTCTAGAAACATATACATGTAAGGACCACAATCTTGTATTAAGAATGTACCAGTTGATGGTACAATATGTGCCCATATGAAAAAGCCCTGTTGAAACCATATACTATCATAATATATCTGTTATTAAAGAATGATGAAATACCCATTTTAGTCCCAAATTTGTATAGACCTACACCTAGAGAACATTATATATGGGTGTACACACCATTTATTGATGATTTTCATTTTGAGAGTGTATAATTATTACAGTAGTGGAGTTTCAAAAGCTTTACCTTATGTTTTATTAATATCAATTAATGAATTTTATTGATATTGATGATTGTGACCTTAACGTTGAATATTATGCGATCCATAACTGCTGTCATGATCAATCTGAAACATAAACCTGTCGACTCTGCTGTTCCTGTGCCAGATCATGATGATGACCTATAAGTGGTGCTGCCCCAGTGGTTCATCCACCTATTGCTGGAGTGGTGCAGAGTGGAGTTGAACAGGGGCTATGGGTTGGAAGAAGTCAGTGGTGGATCGAAACGTTGCCGTTTTTATGTTAAAATAAAGTGTATTTTTGGAGCGTATAACCAGTGTGCGGACTGATCAATCTCATTGGAAGAAGCCAGTGCCATAGAAATGTGGCTCTGGCAGAAACCGTCTATAAAGTCTACTCTATATTGTCTGACACCGATCGGTAGACCGAACTCAATTCTGGGTGGAATCAGTGTTCATTTTACAAACTGCTTTTGCACGCGATAGGATAGTGCTACGTCCAATCAGAGGAATGAATGAGATGTCAACGTCAATTCAAAAGGCCACTGTTTTAGGCTAAGCCCGTCCAACGACTCTCTAAACACATAGACCTATGACTCATTGCTAGACGCATTGGATGAGCAAATCTATTTGCTGCCGCTAAGGTAGTGTACTGTGCTGTACGTCTAGATTAATTCTAGACTAAACTAATGTGGTTTGAGCAATGCAAAAATGAATGAATTCTAATTGGAGTGAGTGGGCTATTGTGTGTCGCCAACAATGCCAGCACTAGTGATGCCACCAAGAGCAACCTGCAGCATTGTAATTGGAACCGAAATAACAAAGTAGCAAGAAGGAGTGAGAAGAGAGAGAGAGAGAGAGAGAGAGAGAGAGAGAGAGAGAGAGAGAGAGAGAGAGAGAGAGAGAGAGAAGGAGGGTGGGAGATTGTCACTCACATTTCCATATGTAGAGTGACACTGACACCTGCTAGTAGCCCCCTGGACGCTGTAGCTTCAGTGTCACACACACACACACACACACACACACACACACACACACACACACGCACACAGGAAGTGCACACAGTGCACACATTTAACCAACATGTGTGTTACCTACTCACTCACAGACACACACACACATACACACAGGAAGTGCGCATTGTCGCATTTGTGTGCCTGCGTATGCACACACACATAGTCACTGACTCACACCCTCACACACGTACGCTCACACACACAAATACGCACATCCACTGTCTGTGTGGACGGATGGAAGGGGCTGGGTATGGCTAATTAGTCTGAATATTTCATGGCGCCTGATGTGATAGCTAATTGTGTTTGTGAAGGTAAATGGCAAATGGCAGGGACACCAGGCTGTCACCTGCGGAGACACTTAACCTCACCGACACGCACACGGTACATCAGCGCACCCAGGATAAGAGCGAAAGATGAAGGGGAAAAAACATTATGAGACACTCACAAGAGGAATCAACATCCTATCAAAAGACTGCCTGCGGTGTGCTATTTGAAGTGGAAAGGTGTAGTGATATACACGTAGACACACACATACACACACATACACACACATACACACACACACACACACACACACACACATCTACGTATAAAAATCTTCTTGCCTCTGCTGTTGATTTGTTTAGTACTGGTTGTGGCATAGCACAGACTTCAGAGCGGAGGTGCCCAGACAGACCTGCCCCTCAGATCACTCTACTCACTTCATGATTATCACACCGCAATAAACACAAACTCACAGCCTAGAAATCTAGACGTACCCTTGAGGTACCAAATGATTTCGCTATGCAGGTACTGTACATCTAGAAACGAACCTGGGGCTTCAGTAGCTGTTCTCCCAGGTTTGGTTGAACCAATCACATTGCTCTATCCTTGTTGAGAGTCACATAGATGTACCATAGCGCTAGCTTCTCAGGCTACCCATTGTGCAGGAGAAGTTTGAAAGGACAACTGCTGATTCCGACACTTATTAGAGCTAATTGAGCTCCATCATAGCCAGACTATACATTTTGATATTATAGTCTGGTTTGTCATGCTAACAAACTCCCTCTTTTCAATCCCATTTCTCTCTGTCTTTCTTTGATTCAATGATGTTGGCCTTTGCTTGTATTTGTATTCATTTCAGAGCCTCAGATACAAAAATGACTTCCTTCCTAAGTCCTCCCCAAGAGTGAGATGAGGGGATACGCCACGGTTGAGCCCCCATACAGTAAAGTGAATGGCCCCCAGCAATCAGAGAGAGGCACACATCCATTCATGTGGAGGGTGATGGATTATACTTCCCTTAAAGGGCTGAAACATGTTTTTGTCACAAAGCAGGGAGAGAGTGAGAGAAAGAGAGAGAAACAAACACAAACACAAACACGCACACGCAAATTTACATGAAACCTTTAAATAGGTACATGGTTGAATCATAGAAGCGAAGCGATTGTGTCAGAGCAAAAATGATTCTGCCACGTTGCTCACCTCACATCCCTTCCTCCCACCCTTCCTCTGCCTCTCCCTCCCACTTTCTCCTCTTCCTTTTTCTCCTTCTCTCTCTCTCTGTCTGTCTTTGTCTCGCTCCCCTCCCCCACTCCAGCTCACCTCCATCTGCTCTTATCTCATGTTTATCATTTCACTCCCTTCTTATGTGGACATTGTTCAGAAAAATATCACAATGTTACACACACACACACACACACACACACACACACACACACACACACACACACACACACACACATAAACCCTGCTGTGCACACACACAGAGACATACACACACAGGTGAATGTTTTGACGCATACCCATGAAACATACACACCTGCTGTCTGGCTAGACATGTCTGGTGCACTCAGACAGTCACTAGCCACTAGACCCACACACACACACAGAGAGAGAGAGAGAGAGAGAGAGAGAGAGAGAGAGAGAGAGAGAGAGAGAGAGAGAGAGAGAAGCACACATACACATGAATACACACTCATATAATTGAGGAGATCACAAGGAGAAGCACCAAATACAACTACCCATGTTGACGTGCTAATAATTATAAAAACACAAAGCGCCTAGTGCTGAATAGCTGACAGAAAAGGTCATCATTATTGTCTGTCTTACAATTCCTCAGACGTAGCAATGAGGAGGAATAGATTGTGTATAGTATAGATTAAATCAGAAGAGACTCATCAGATTCAGTCAATAGATGAATACAGATTCAGCCCCACTGTTCTCTGGTGCATATTAATCTGAGAGTGTACCGTCTTGGCTTATTTATGGTAGAGAGATGATGGCACTGAATTTACCATAACAATTGAGAGGTGACATTTACAGGAC
>JAODXP020000012.1:14139613-14182113 GCA_027497455.2 Sardinella longiceps | reverse complement strand
TCACAGCAAGGTGGTATTCAAACATTCTGAGCAAGGGTGTGCCAATCAGTGCCAAGGGAGAGTGTGTACTTGCACATGGGGAGGAGGGACTTGAGTGAAAACACTGTGGAGACAATGTGTCACATTTTCATTGGCTGTCGGGTCCCAAAGCAGCTAACTTCAGCCAAAAGTGCTGATAGTCGTTACCCCCCCCCCCCCCCCCTTTTAATTCATAGCCACCACTACGCTGGAAAAAAAAGACTACCATGCACAAAGATGTGCTAACTCACTCCTACTGCCGCTGAATGCTGTTGTGAAGCAAATCTCACTGATGGAGCAAACATTGTCCTTGACAGGCATTTGACAGTCCAGGAATTATAATGGGAACAAGGTGCAACAATGAAGCATTGAACTGAGTTGAAAGAAAGGGGGGTCCGTCCGTGGAAACAGGCTATTTTCCTCTCTGGATTGGCTGTTTTCAGGCTTTAAAGATCTGCCACAAGGTATAGTTCTATTAACTAGTCTGGAGCACAAAAAGACATTAGTTGTCCCTGAAAGCAATTATTGGTGGAATGATTGGTTGCCTTGAAAGGTTAGAGAGGCAATCGAAGTGAATGGGCAGCCTTCATTCTTTTTGTGTTTGCAGGCACTTAAATGAAATGCCTTCTACGGATTTCATTCAGATTACATTAGAATTCTAAAGAGGATACCAATAGAAGTCCTATCCTGCTGTGACCCCATAATGATAGCTACTGAGTTCATGGTGTGTGTTGAAACTGAAATATTATACATTATATGTTATGATCATTATGGAAAAAAGGAGGTGTACTTTATGAGATCACCATAACTACATAATAACTTATTCTTTTCCACTTTGACACAGCAGTCTGAGCTACCATAACAACTTGGATTTTGTTATTGTGCATTTTTAAAGTACATTTCCCCTCCCTCCCATAAAGGCATGCATTGGTGATATTGAACAATTACAACAGTATCCAAATTATGACTAGGCTTGGTATAAGACACATTATCATAAATTTGCATAAATTAAATTAAGTCAACTATGTTAGCGCTCACATTAATCATTTTGACAAATTGCGTACCACCATCTCTGCAGTGAAGGTGCAGGTCGGACCTGACTTAGATATAACCACGGCACTGTTCTCAGTTTGACCCTGCCGTTTCCTTGATACCTCTTCATATTTAAATATCTGCATTAACGATAGCCCTTATCAGCGATCTGATGAGTCAGCTGATGTAAGATAGGAGGTGGGAAGCATGCTGTCCGTTTGCCAGTGGGAGGGGAGCAGGTGTAATAGATAGGCCAGTGTTATCAAACTCTTCTAGTGAAGTGCAGAGCTACCTGATTCCCCATTAATTTAGCCTGTGGTCTCCTGTCACAGACACCCTTGGACTTTCAGCTGATCACAAGTGGGTGCATAATACAGGCTGCTCTCCTCAGTAAGAGATACTTAGATCAGCTTACTGAAAGCCAGGTCTGACTCTAATTATTGTTGACAAACACAACATGGCTAGCCCTGGAGTTGTTTGTATGTCTGTCAGGGTGTTTGAAAAGCTGAGAGGTGCAGTGCATTTGATTTTTAAATGACTGATGTGAAGTCGCCGAAGGACACAAAGCTGTCTTGTGGGAAGACAAAAGATGCCTGTAAGTCACCTGTCAAAAAAGACAATGGCCTCTACCTCATGAAGGCTAGCCTATTGATCACAAACCTGTAAAATCATAGACACATGGATCTTGTTAAAGTGACACATTGAGTTGACATCCAGGAGTGGAAGTGACATGTGCTCACCTGCTCAGGACCCTGGAAGCAGATCCGGCACTGCGGCGAGCGCATGCCGCTCTCCATGGTGCTGGTGAGGGACACCGCGTCCAGGCCTGCTTGGAGCTTCGGGTCCTTCTCCTCGAACGCCAGGCTCCGTGGCCGGGGGTCCGTGCCATAGTACTCCTCCTCGTCATCCCGGGAAGTGCAGTCGAACGGAGGCCACCCGCAGCCTCCAACGCCGAGTCCCCTCATGCCTGATCGTCTGTCTGGGTCAGTTTCCGATTCGGCCCTTCGGGAGCCAGATCGCATCAAAACTAATACTTTCAGTTCATTGAAAAACATGCGAATCCGATACTTGAACATTGTGGGTTACATAGGCGTTTTAGAAGATTGAAACGGAATTTTAAGAAAAGATGTCAACAATAAAGGCTCAATACTTGCAACATTTCTGCTGCACGTTTCGGCAGCCCCCTATGGATTGAAATTCTCCACTATTGTTGGCTATATTGTGTTTCTATTTGGAGGTCGAGCTTGTAAATCAAAAAGAAACATCAGACTTTGTTTTCAGCATAGCCTCCAGGGTATAAATCTTAGTTAATAGCTATTCACATGTCTAAATGAAAATAGCAGAAGAGGCACGTTTGACAGTTGTTACTTCCTTTGTAGTGAGGGCATGTGTAGGCTTTAAGAGCCAATGCGGAAGTTTTTTCATAAACAGACAGATACCTATTTGGAAACAACGGGTGTCGATACAAATTAATCAGAATAGCTGTTGATCTAAGGGAATGGCAGAATCAAACGGCAGTTCGGTCAAAAACAAACCGCCCCGTTCCATTTTAGACCCACACTTGCTTCTTATGGCACCAACATAAAGCTCTTTGCTACTGAAGGCGAACTGGCGTATCTTTGCAACGAAAATTCGGTATTCTGTCGACAGCAGAGAGGACAGCGAGGAAGGGGCGCGGGAGAACGTAGGCTACTGTAGATCGTGGATGAAGCGACATAAAAAAGACAGATGTCACAACGTTGTCATCCACCAAGACATGTTGTTACAATTCACCTAGTCCATAAAAAATACAAAGTGTAATCAAACGAGTTTCAAAGCATCTCCCTTTTGTCTGTCCCTCAGTGCCATCCCAGCCATCGCATTATGGTGTATGTTTTTTTTCCTCTTCTCCCCTCTTTTACAGTTTTTTCTCGGGTTGATAAATAGAGAAAACGTTCCACACAATTCCCCCGCCGAATGCATCCGAGATCCACTTCAAAACCCAGCGTGTTCGCATTTTAAACCAGATCGGACACGACACCGAAATTCAGTCGAAATGCATTCATCCATTTTCCATTGAATTTCCACTCTGTGTTTCTCCCCTTCTTCCTGCAACGATTCCTGTACAACATAGAGCGGTAAGACGTAGCAGCCCTTAAAAATCGGAATCTTGCAAAGAGATCACATCGCCGAGATAGACACAGTGATAAACGGTTTGCTATCGATCAAAATCTTATTATGCCATCTTAACCTACAACATTAAGGAATAAAATACGGAATAGGTGCAACGATACCCTACTTGCTTCTGTCAACACAGCTCCACAGCCAAGATGGTCTTCCGGAGAACATAAAATCGCAGCTTCTTGTTTCTGGAGCGCCCATTAAATGGATTATAAATACATTATTTTGTTTATTTTGTTTTGGTCATTCCCGTTTCCCTCTTATACATTTCCCTTCCATGGTATGGGAAAGGGCGAAAAAAGCTCTGGCGTTCAGCTGCGCATTGGCAGAAGCCGCTGTCCAAGGTGCTGATTTTCATGTGACGTGACGCCCACGTGTTAGTCAGCGGAACCCGGGAAATCTAAACGCTGTCTGAAGCGTCAACGGGCTTAAGTTGATATCGGTGTCACCCAAGGAAATAAGTGACATCTTACATGACATTAGGGCCCCCAAGTCAAGGGCATGCCTCTTCCCACTTTCTTGTTAGTTATAGCCCGTTTAACCTAGGTTGACATGGAAGGCCTATATTATGAGACAACTGGAGAAATTTGTGTAATCAAACAAGTGACATATTTGGACTTAGCACTGTCATTAACATTTCGTAAAGACATCGTCGTAACAGCCCAGCCATGACCACCAATTCCTCTAATCAGTCAATTGAACGGTTTCCCCAGGGACGCTCTCCTATATGAACGCTAAAGCTAAAGGCACTGACATCGGCTAGTGGATTGTTTATCTGTTATCAACTGTTAGCAAACAGCTAGGTAGCAAACAGAGGTAGGCATAAGTCAGCCTCCAGTTAGGCTTACAGAAAGATGATGAAGCCCCATTAAGATATTAGCGTGTAGTTTCAGGTAGGTATACCTGGCTAGTTGCCCCGTTTAAGACCTTTGAGGGTGTATGATTTAGGCTAATTCACGTTTTTGTGCCAAAATGTGAACAAAAATTTAAAGACGTTTAACTTTGTAAAAGCCGAATGCATGTTTGAGGAATAATCAAGACAAAGAACTGGAAAGTCCTGAGATCTTCCTTTGGTGATATCCCAATCTAGTCTCTCTGCGTTGTTCTCATCTCTATCATTTTTACAGTGTTTTCCTTCTTCCACACCTTCATTATTTCGTTCTCTTGTTTAAAGCTTCTTGTTATATTGGGTGATTTTTATGTAGCCAGGAGGCCAGCTGGTGCCCGACCGGTTTATGGTCGGTGTCCAAGGTACTGAAGCGAACACCATTAACTCCCAAGTGTGGTCGGTAAAATAGGCCACGAAGTCCCGTCTGCTCTCTGTATTTTAAAAAGGCCACTCAGAAAACACAATAATAACAACAAACCGTCTTTGCTGAAACCCTGTGTTTTACAGGCCACCTCTTAAACCGATGGGGTTTTAAAAGTTCCGCTTGTCTTACGGCTGAGTGGTCACTGCGCAAAATACCCCTAAATCCGGAGATATATTTGTACAGATACTTTAAGATATGACCGATATCTGTTGCAGTCTGTTGAAAAACGGACCAGACACGACCGATGTCGCTCTGGCTAAAACAACGTATCCGATGCTATCCTTTTTCCGGATTGGGACCACTTTGATATCAGCAGAATCTGCTTTTAGGATATGAAGGTGCCCTGACATGTGTCATATTTTGTAAATCAAACACTGCCCGTTTCATTTATCCGCATATGACTTGACACAGCAAAAATCGTTTCCCATCATTTACGGTACAATCCGGAAAACAGACATGGTCAGTATCCGACTGGAATTTGGCAAATACGCCTCAGATTTGATGAATGTTTGGGATCATATGACTCATATCTTGGGTGAAAAGCCGGTTGTTTCCGGGGATATTTCTTCCGAATGCTTATAAAATATGGAGGAATACGCACCAGACACGTAGCCTGTGTCGGTTGGAAAGGGACAGTATTTTCCACGCGTTATATACTGACATTATTTACTCACATGATCCGTGGTCGTGTCTGCTACAGGTACTTCGCTGGATTCACGTCATGTTGTCTCATATCTCCATATATGACGAACACAAAATGAACCATAAACCGTGGGCTAAAGCTATTTTAGGCATTTAATTACATGCCTATGTTTGTGTATTACATTAACGTTTGTACTAGGCTCATCACAACACGTTTTGCCCGACATTTAACCATACATTACAGAGCCTCAAAATAGCTAGCCGTAACTTGGTGGCAGCAAAGACTAGCATGGCAGCAGATAGATTAGCATGGCTTGTCAAACTGAACATTACAGTGTTTAAATTACAAAGGCTATTGATTACACTAAATAACAAAAACGTTTGGTTTTCTGAAGAGAAATATAAAAATAAATAATAGAGCAAGCAATCAAGATTGTTGGCCAACAAACTTTAATTTTCCACAATTTATTATTTTGGGTAAAAAAAAGGCTGGTGAAATCTCTCCATTAACGTTAGTTTTAGGTGGATGTGCTAGCAGCCCAGACTTGTCAGTCCTCCTGGGAAGTCTTCAGCATGTCATGCAGTCATTTTCTTCAAAGCTAGAAAGACAAAGTGGGCAGTATTAAACAACAATTATAAAGGTCATACAGACAACACATCAGTTATTTCAATATAAGTTACATATAAATCATCAGTGTCAATATTACACCAGATGCTGAGCTAGCGTTAACGACATGGTAACTAACGATAGCTAATGTAGCTATCGATAGGCATGCATTTCATGCATGTAGCCAGCCACTGTGCCGTTAAATGTCAACGCTTCACCACAAATTTACCACTACACTACAAAATAGGCGATATAATCTATTAGGTAGTTGCTCACAACACCTTGTTAACGTTACATTTACCAGAGACACTTTTAGGACTTTGTTTTAACCCAAAGGCTTACTTAGCAATCGATATGATTGCTAGCCAACGTCAACTGTGCCTTTGGACAACGTTGATATTCATGTTAATCAGAGAACGATTCAATGACGGCTAAACTGAGAGGAAACACACTAAAGATAACATTTAACGTGTAATGGTTGATATTTTTTACTTACCAATTTCCAACACTGCTCGAATTGTACCAGTAAGCGACGATGCATACCCAACTCAAGTCCTTTCAGGCAGCTTTTACCATCGCTGAGGGATCCGTTAACGTTACCTTTAGAACTCTTCTGCTTCACTCAGTCAAGTTTTCAAATTGGGCGCGCGTGCGCAAAAGCATCACCCATAAAGACATTCACATTTCGAGACATATCTGCCACAAAGTGTATCAGCAGAATGTGTATCTGGATACATTATACGACATGAGGCAAATATAGACTCAGTATTTCACCTGCCAGGATAGCTGGACAGCTAGGCAAAATATGACATGTGTCATATGAATAGTATAATATTATTATATTTCTTAAGACGACATATTCCTGATATGCTGCAGATTTGGCCAAATTCTAATGAAATAGGTAGTCAGAATATTTCAATATATTGTTTGAGACTGTGTTTAAATATCTGCCACAAAGTGTATCAGCAGAATGTGTATCTGGATACATTATACTACATGAGGCAAATATAGACTCAGTATTTCACCTGCCAGGATAGCTGGACAGCTAGGCAAAATATGACATGTGTCATATGTGAATAGTATAATATTATTATATTTCTTAAGACGACATATTCATGATATGCTGCAGATTTGGCCAAATTCTAATGAAATAGGTAGTCAGAATATTTCAATATATTGTTTGAGACTGTGTTTAGATATCTGCCACAAAGTGTATCAGCAGAATGTGTATCTGGATACATTATACTACATGAGGCAAATATAGACTCAGTATTTCACCTGCCAGGATAGCTGGACAGCTAGGCAAAATATGACATGTGTCATATGTGAATAGTATAATATTATTATATTTCTCAAGACGACATATTCATGATATGCTGCAGATTTGGCCAAATTCTAATGAAATACGTAGTCAGAATATTTCAATATATGACTTGACCCTCGGTTTTGGTATTTGACACAATTGGTATGCAGCACAAGGTGTATCTGGATACATTAAACTACATGAGGAGTATCCAGATTCAGTATTTCATAATATATGACACAAATATAAAAAAATCCAGATATGTTCCAGATATGCTCCAGATTTCAGCAGTGGCCTGAATTGCATATCTCCGGATTTGGGTGTATTTCGTGCAGTGGGTCGGATTAAATATGCAACAAACAAACAAACAAAAAGCTTTCGGGGACGTTTTAAATTTATGCCAGACATTTCACTGAAAACATTGAAAGGTCTTGCGCGGGGGACGGCATGAATTAAGTGAACAACCAAGCAACAGCAAATAAGATTCCTTGTTTTATCAAACATAGGGAAAACCGTCATTTGTAAAGACAAAGTAGTCAACTTGTAGTTGCTTTTAGGACCATACCCTAATTGTTACTGTCACTAGTTATTCTTTCATTATATGTGTTAGAGGAGGCATACACCTTCAAACCACTGTACAATCAATATAAAACCAATATTTGTCCTCTGAATTCCCACCACTGCATTTGTAGTTAGCAGACATACAGTCTTACAGGGACTGCAGACATAAGGTGAACCAGTCAAACTAAATTAAGTAGCAATTCAATTATCTGTGCTTCATGCATTTGGAAAAAAATGGGGGGAGGGGCTCTACTTCAAGGACTTTGGTCATGAAAGACAGAAAACTACAAATGAAGGAAAAAAAATAAGCAAAGGGGAACAAGTAAGTGAGACAGAAACTGCCGTTACTATGTTCCTGTTTCACAAATGTGCTTCTTTGTATTTTTCTCTGCATGGTTAGACCAATAGAAACTGAGTTTTTGTTATGCCAATATTGCTCCCTTGAATGAAATCGAATGTGCGGGGGAAGGAAGGGTGGCTGGGAGAGAGAGATGGGGAAAGAGAACTGGAACTGACAGTGACAGAACAGGTGGGACAGCACCAGGTGTGAGGGATGGAGGAGCTGGGCTCCATGTGAGGAAAGCTGGTGGGGAGGAGAGATGATGGCAGGCTAGTAGCAGAAACACATGAGCATAAAGTAGAGGCTCTCTCAAAGGCTGAGAGCAACACGCACAAGATCCACAAAGCGCTTTACGACAGGCTTATTTACCAGACCAAAGCAATGGCGTATGCTTCCACGTTCCGTGGGTTATCAGCAAAAGGACATGTGGTCCACAGTTTGCAGACTGACTAATGTGTACACACACTCAAACACACACACACACACACACACACACACACATACACACACAGTTGTTCTTTAGTATGGGCTTTCTATTCGTCTTGCCACGTCACTCCTTACCAACAGAAAACAATTTGTCCAGCCAGAAAACATGCAAAGTACACAGAGAAAGTACATAGAGAACTAGAAAAGTGACTTCTCTAAAATTCAATGTTTTGTGTCTGTTATGCACAACAACACACTAAGGTTTTGTAACTGAATATCATTGACTAAAAATATGTTTTTACTGTTAGATTATAGTTTAACGTTCCAACCTGTTTATTTTGCTACATACATGTCATTTCATGTATCAGCTGCATAAAATGTATCATATTTTGATTTTGCAAGTTTTATAATGGCCAGATTGCAAAAGGAAAGTCCTCTCTTATTTATCAATTCTTTCCATTTTTTTTCTTTTTTTGGTTATTTTCCTCCCCCTCCATATCTTCCTGTTCATCCCGCTTGCCCAGGTTGATGGTTGGCTGGTGGTTTTGTAGGCCAAGCTCTATGGGCAGGCAGGTGGACAGATGGTGTCCCCAAGTCAGTCTCTCTCTCTCTCTCTCTCTCTCTCTCTCTCTCTCTCTCTCTCTCTCTCTCTCTCTCTCTCTCTCTCTCTCTCTCTCTCTCTCTCTCTCTCTCTCTCTCTCTCTCTCTCTCTCTGTGGCACTGTGGCATGGTGGCCTCCCCCAGACTGTCTGTCTGTTATTCCCCAACATATGGACTCGCATCATGGGGAGGACCCTGGCAGGGCAGCCCTCAAACACAGGACCAAAAGACTGACTGACTGTACCTGGTAGAAACTCATAGCCTAGCTACAAAGACAGACAGCAGACAAGCGAAGGGAAGAGTGAGAGGCTGTCTCTCAGCACTTACTGTGTCACAACAACATCCACATTGTGTGCACTGCAGTTGCATCATACTATGTGCTTCTGTCGTGTGTGTGTGTGTGTGTGTGTGTGTGTGTGTGTGTGTGTGTGTGTGTGTGTATTGTTGTTGGAATTGCTGCAGGCAGAAATAAGCAATGGCGTGCACACCAAAGAATATCTGAGTGAGATTGCAGTTCAGTGAAATCTGGACAAATAAATTTAAGTGACAAAAATCAGCTATATATAGATGAAAATTGAATGACATTTCCCCCCAGATGCCGTGACACTGCACTATTCATTCTGATCTAAACAGAACATTATATCAATTTAAAAAGAAAGAAAACACACAACACAAGGCCAGTGCACAGAAGATGGATGAAACATCACCAAGGACAACTGTCAGTTTTTCATTCTGAGGTTTTTCATCTTCTCATTGTTTCTTGAAGTTATTAGAGGAGCTCTGGTAGATATAGCAACCTTTCAATGTAATGTCTGGACTCCATTATAGATTCTGTGTTTGAACAATAGTTGGTCTGATTCAGACCACACCTGACATTATAAGTCACATGGGTATGTTTTGTCATATCATTTGGCAGGGTCAATCCACCAGTACAATATGGATTTTTAACATGCCAATGATGAAATTTATTTTCAAGTCATCTTGATGAATCTTACTTATATGACAGCTCTGGAAATTTCAGTCAGCAATTTGGTTCGGTGACTTAAAGGATGGACTTAGGAACAAATTGGCCATTATACTGCTGTATTGCCATGTGATTTTATTGTTGTATTCATCCATTTGATCTGATTTGCAAAGGCAGTTTCTGCCACCTCTGCATTTCAGTCTAATGTGAGAAAAGCCTGACTTTGCATGGGTCTGCTGATTAGGTAGGCTATTTCAATTATTATAAAAATAAAAAATATATATAAGATCTTTGATAGTCTATATGGGATAGTGGGGATCTGGGATAGTGTTTTTTAATAGTCTGAAAATGTCTTCCTGGAGGTCACTGCACTGATCAATATAAAGATATGATACTTTGTCACATTCGCTACACAAACAAAATTATTATCAGCCAGATATATCCATCTATAACAATATGATATTAATTCTGTTCCTAATGCTCCATAATGACATTATTTGTTGTTTTGCAAGATCATGACAGGTGACTGCATATTTTTGAGGGATTTCCCTTCCATATGCTGAACCTGACAGGGGCCAAGCAATTCATAACAATTAGTCTGTACTAAAATGATACAGTGTTCCAGTTAGCACAATTTATGAATGACAGTCGTCCTCCAGCCAGAAAGAGGAGCCATGGACAGGCATTTTGAATGGCTGTTTTAAAAGTGGGAAAGTGGGAAGCTGGACTTTGAAAAATAATTTTCACGACCAAAAGCTTTTGTTTTGAGGAAATCACTAATTTAATTTCAGCTATCTGATTTTACTATCTGATTATTCTAGCAATGTAGCACATAGCCTACTCACAAGTGGACCTTTTTATCCGTCTTTCCCAGATAGAGTGGAGGGCATATACTGTAGTTATTACAGTAGTAGTAGTGGTACATTATGCCTTGGTTAAATGGATAAATTTGATTTACATCACATTCACAATAAGACACCATGCTTTGGAAGATGAATTCATGCTGTGAAACAGCCAGAGTGGTTGTGCTGGCCTTTACTGGCTGTAATCACTGGGAATGAAACTATGAAATGCACTATAAAATGTGTATGAGCAAAGCACTAATTGAGGCAGTTAGCACTGCAGAATTGGCCTTCGAATGACAGCTCAACCTTCCAACTGCCCTCCAGGTATTTAGACCAGGGTAAAACATTAATTTGATAAAGATGGGAGTCTCGGGATCTGGTCGTGGGCAGGAAACTGTAGTTGTTAACCGTCTCTAGCCATCTATGTTCCTGGCTGAAGCTCAGCCTCAATTTATTACCATTTTTTAAATGGTTTCCCAGAAACAGCCCGGGCAAGATGAGTGAATGGAGAGGATGACTACTTGGGGATCCCAGCAGCTGGAAAGATTCCTCAAAATGCACAACCTTATCAAAAGGGGATTGTGCAAAAGGCAAGATAGGTCTGATTACATTTCTTATCAGATTGTGCTGGAATAGGTTGCGTCAGGTTGTGTGGAGGTGGGCATTGGGGTCTAAACCTTGTCTGGAACATCAACAGGTTCTGCCGTGGCATGGGCATCCACTTGAGATCAGCATGCACCAATAGCCAGTAGGGAGGGAGTAATTTGAGCCAAGGATGAGTCATCCTTTCAAACCACTTTTGTTAAGGCTACCTACAGTCAATTATATCCAGGGCCAGCGCCCCTGTTTTTTTTTTTTTTTTTACATGGTAGGACAGCATAATATGTTACATTCCCGTTTGGGGTCTTTTGTTAAATTAATGGTTGAATAGCCTACTGACAAGAATTGGAAAATTACTTCAAATATCTTATCTTTTCAACGTTTAAGCTAAATGACATTTTGCAAACAGATCAGACAACTGCAGGCTACTAGGCCTATAACTCTTAATAAACTAGCAAAAGTCTGTAGGCTATGATAACAAGATATTTTTTATCCTTACATCTTCTATAGGCTACTATCCAGGTAGGCTGTGTTTGTCAGCTGATAACGCAACATTCTGTTCATGCAAGAAAGAGTCACATGATAGGCCGTTCACGTTGCATGTGTGTATGAAATGTGTCTTTTCAAGGCGCTCAGTCTTCCAACTCTTCTTCTCTTGCTTTCTTGCTGGGTGGTCTCTCTGCGAACCAGCGCTGCGGGTGAGCCTAGCAACAGAGATTCTCCACCAATCACAGTGTGTTCGCATTTGCGATTAGGGCGGGACATCTTCCGCGGTCATCTGTTCATGCCACGGATCCTCAGCGTGCACAGGGGTTGGTGGATCATTTGATAATAGACAGTCTTATTCAGATTCTTCGGAAATAATTATCTTCCAGTCGTATTTTAAGAGCATTTTAAAAATGTATCAAAAACCAAATGTAAATCACATAACTGCAACATGTATGCTACCCTGTTATTTGGGCCAAATGCATATTTTGTTATGGAAAACAGAGCTGATGACAACAATAAATAGGCAACGCTCTCTCCTGAGACAAAATTGAAGCAAATCATGTTGACGACAGATTCTTGTCATTTCTCATTTTCACGATATTTGATATGTACCCTCTAGCCTACATAATAATTTCATGAATCTAAACATGCTATAATAAAAAGTTCTTCTGAATGGTTGGAAGGAGGGAGCGCCTTGCCTATGTGGCTCCGCCCTGCTGATACGACAGGAAGCGTCTCCGCTTTATTGAGCAGACGAGAAAAAGTAGACAGGCCTCAGTTACAGTCAGTTTTTTTCGCCAAAGACATCAACAAGTGTCATTGGAAGTAAACAAAAATATACACTACTGTGAGACTACATGCGAATGCAGTCTTACAGAAAACGGATCAATATGAAAAGATGATAATGTGTTTACATTTTTAATGTGTGGCACTGGCTACTCCGGGCTAGCTTGCTAAAGAAAGCGAGAAGGAACGTGGTGAGTAAAGTATGTTGATGCGTAAAATGTGTTCTATTTTCATCAAATGCGGTTGGAATGTTTTGTTGTATCTGTCAGATTGTTTTCGGTGTAGTCTTCTAACTTGGTAAAGATTAATTAGTTTAAGATGAATACAAATGCATTCACTTATTATTTAAACTCGATGTTTATGTTGTATTAACACGACATCTTCATCATAAGTCCACGCTGTTAAAACAATATTAAGACATATGAGCAAGCATTGCAACGACTTGAACACTTTCTAAACTTTACGGGCCTGGTCGAACACGCCAACGACTAATTAACAAAGAGAACGCTCTTTGGGCACCACCACGTGTGAGGAAGAGGAGTTTCTCCTCGCCCTCTTTCAATTGAACCGTGGTCTCATTAACCCCTCCGTTTGTTGACGTGTGATTCTTGTTTTAAAAACGAAATTGCGGGAAAAAATATGCTTCCATGCATATGTGTATTTTATTTGAAGAGGTATAATTGACCGCATAGGAAAGGTTTAATACTGTATCCACATATAGTTGATTTGAGCCATAAGGTTTTCACAGTTTCTACAAACGTCTGGTAAAATTGACCGAAACGGGCCTAACGTTGTCATTCTATCTGATGGCAGACTAACAGATGCTGAAGGCTTGCGCAATAAATTATTTCAGCTTGTAAACATGGTGGGTCCAGTTATAGGAGTTTCATGATTCAACCCAAAGTTCGTGTTTGTTTGGTACATTTTCCATTCCCAGAGTCGAAATATTACCGCAAATTCCAAGAATGCAAAATATGCATGAAATAATTTTTAGAACAACCACTGTTGACATGTCGTGTCCGTCTTCCCGCAGTCAGCATAACGTTAACCACATCCACAGAAAGTTGTTCGCTGTTTGCATGGGCTAGACGTTTGATTTCACGTTACTCACACAGTTTGCGCGACTCTAACCTACTTGGTAAGTTAGAATCTACTGACGCCATGCGCCCAATCATCTTTTTTCTCATTCTTCCCCCCCACCCCCATCCGATCCATCTACAGGGTGCCAGTGAGCTGTGTGCCTGACCTCAGGAATGTCGTGTTGACTGAACCCTTGTTGCATTGGATATCAGGTCAGATTCCAACCACCCACACAGTCACAGACACATGCTCTCTCTCTCTCTCTCTCTCTCTCTCTCTCTCTCTCTCTCTCTCTCTCTCTCTCTCTCTCTCTCTCTCTCTCTCACACACACTCACACACTCACACACACACACACACACGCACTCCCACAGGCGACTTGTCCCATTTCAGGGTGTCTCTGTCAACTCAGCTGAGCTCTTGTTAACAAGAGTCAGGGATCAGCAAGGTTAACTAGAGAAACGGTATCGGAGCTTTGAGCTGAACATTATAAGACAGGTGGAGGGCATTAGAGGTGCCATGTTGAAAGCTAAACAGCATAGCTATGACAGCTTATCCTCACCCTCACCCAAAGTTTTCTCACCATTAAAGCAATATACCGGAGTAAGTTTAAGCATAGTCCTGCTGCACGAGCCTTCTAACAGCAATATATTTCGCATGAAATGAAAGATATTCAAACAGCACAGACCTAACGCGAACGCGAAACACTTTACATTGAGTCAATGTAACCCCAGATCTTACTTTCGGTTTCCAACAGTCAGGTCCCATTGATTCAGTGTAAAGTCCCTGTTCGCTTCTGCGTTCACGTTCGGTCTGTGCTGTACCAAATTATTTTGTTCCACTCGCTAACTAGAGCATTTAGCAAGCTCTTTCAACAGGGCTATGCTTGAATTCACTCCGGTACTCTCCTTTAACCCCCCCAACGTTACTTGCATGTTCAGATTTAGTGCTATTGTATTAAAACTGTGGATGTTAAGTGTTTTTTTTTTTCCTTGTAAATGTTTGAGTATAGAATGGGAAGGAAAGATTCTCATCTCTCCCACTGGTTGGGAATCCCCATGGAGTTGTGTGAGGCTAGAACATCAGCCCAAAAGTAGCAACATCCTGGAAATAATGACTGTGTTTAAAATCCGAATGTCAACCATGTATGCTCTCTCTGTCTGCCCCCTTCAGTGATTCTTAATTGGCCTCATGGGTTGTCAGTCAGCATATGCATATCAGGTATTCAATTGTCCTAATCATGAATTCTCTGCTCAACCTTGTGCATGAAGTCATCTAGTATTTCTTTCCACTTTGTGTTAAAAAATAATTTGGTAAACAAAACACTTTTCTTGGGGTTGAGACTGACCTGGACAAGGTTACGCCACGTTGCGTAAGATTTTTATTTTGACATTTATTGTGACTTTTTCCAGTTTCTCCCATTCTTTCCTTTTTCTCTCCCAGTCTTCTATTCATCTTCCTCCCACATCCTTTGTGACCCTCCCAATCCTTTCCAACCCCCCATCCCCCCCCCCCCCCCCCAAACACCCTCCTCCTCCTCCTCCCACGGTTTCCTCCTTTGCATAGAGCCACCGACTGCCGTCTTCCGTCTTTCTCGCTCTCTCTCCCTTCACTTGGTTTTTACTTCCTCTCTCTTGTGTATTCGACTGCTCTCACTGGTCCTGCTCTACATCGTGGTCTTCATTCCCCACTAGATCTCACTCTCTCTCTCTCTCTCTCTCTCTCTCTCTCTCTCTCTCTCTCTCTCTCTCTCTCTCTCTCTCTCTCTCTCTCTGTGTGTTCCTCTCCCATGGTCAGGCGATGGCTCAGGAGGTGCAGTATGAGCCGGTGGCCCAGATTGGTGGCGGTGCCTATGGGACCGTGTATAAGGCGCGGGACCGGGAGAGTGGGCAGTTTGTGGCACTGAAGAGCGTGCGCGTCCAGACGGACCAGGACGGCCTGCCACTCTCCACCGTACGGGAGGTGGCGCTGCTCAAGCGTCTTGAGCAGTTTGATCATCCCAACATTGTCAAGTAAGGAATGACATGCACACATGCTTGTGCTTACACACACATACACACACTCACACTTAAATGCATACACATATGACAGATAAGGTGGGTTTCCATCCAACTTATTCACATTTCATATTACAGAAATGCAGTAAATACTAATGTCCAACTTGAATGGAATAATGGCCTATTCGCATTAAAGTTAATCCACCCTTCTCAAGCAATTAGATTTAGTTGAAATGTGCAAATTAGTTGAAATATGCGAATTTGGTGGTCCAAAGATTTGTTATTTGCATAACTTAAATGTGCATAACAACTTAGATGGAAACCCGCCTTCTGTCAACATCTCAACATTGTCGAATAAGGAACGACATGCATACATGCTCATGTATCAAGATAGGAATGCCAGGCAGGTGCCACTCTCACTCTCACTCACACACACACACACCAAAATTAAGACAACTCAACATTGTCAAGAAGGGGAGTATATTCTCACACACACACAACGTACACAGATATGTGTTCTAGATCAACCAACTCCGCATCATTACTGCATTACTGTTAGCATAGTCAAAAAATAATCACACACTCAGCGCACACAAAATTCAGTTAAACCACAGACAAACTCAAAATAGACAAATAAGGGAGACCTGCATTTGAAACATACTATCTCCATTTCCTGTTGAACTACATGAAGAGAGTGTGGCCTAGCCCCCTCTGCGGTCATACACGCCTTGCCAGTGAGGTTAAGCGAGGCCAATAAGACACAAAACCTAGCGTAAACTAAAACTTATCCAGGCTAGCAAGGTGTACACACCCACACACACACACACACATTCACAAAGTCACTCAACCACAGATCATTTCTGACTGGTACCTACATGCACAGCTGATCACACCCAGACATTCCATTGAGATCATTCCCAATATTGTGCAAAGGAGGCATGCACTTGTTCCGGAACAGAGGTAGAACCAGGTTACTTTAAACCAGCATGTGTCTAACACAAATGTAAACACCATTGCGTAAAGTCCTGTGAATCACGACTCTTTATTTGTCCTTGGAATCGGTGTCAACTGATTGTCTTCTTGATATATGGATAAGCTTTTGATTTTCTTGCTTGCTGTCTTTGGTGTTTTTGTGCTTCTAGCAATACGCTGAAAGTAAAAGGTCCTGTGATCCGGCAGGTATTCTCTGCCTGAGGTGTTTGACTCATTCACGGCACTCACTGGAACCGAACCCCTCATTCATCAAACAAACAAAAAAAAAAAAAACAGTTCATTCACTCAAAATACCACAGCTGTCTCTCACTCGTGTTAAACACAAGCTGCTGGTAACCCTCACCCCCTATTCACTGTCTACAGTTGTATTCAATTGCCCTTTCCTTGCTCGCTCACAAAAATGGCACGCGTCAGAGTTTAAACTATGCCTGCCGTTTACTGCCAGATGCACTGTGATGAATCTTGAAGTTCAGTGGATGTTGTGCTTCTGTTGGCCAACATCCCCTTCGCCCCTACCACCCCCCCCCCTTTCAGACCCCTGTGGTGACTGGGGAAAAACCACTTCCCGCTTTCAAATACAGCTTGCAACTAGGCTATGCCAGAGATACTGTATTATGTGTCTCTGGCTATGCTTGGCCATAACGAGAACGTCAAGGGCTGCATTCACTAAATAGAAATGGTGGCAACTTTCTGTGAAATGCTGTAGCTATTTCTGTAGTGCCGTCTTTAGTATACATACTCGTTGTTGTCGTTGATCAAGGAGATGATCTCAAAGGAGATGAGTCACATTCAGAGGAGTTGAGTTAGGGGTAGGTTTTGGGGTTGGGGGTGGGGGTGGGGGGGTGGGGTGTAGACATGCAGACTGGGGTGGGGTCTTTCATTGAATAAAAGACTATTTTTGTTTTCAGCAAAAAGAGCCGGATGCCTTGCAGTGTTGTGTTGCAATCGCTGAAATGCCAACTCAGTCGCAGCACTGCCATGACCTTTAGTGTGGGCTAGTCAGTGCTTGGCTGCTGATGTGCTTCCTGGTTAGTCAGCTAGATGTGCTGTGCTGTACAGTGTAGTCTAATGTGTGTTATAGTGTGACGCTGTGTTGTCCTGTTTTGTTAGGTATGGTGTGCTTTCGTAGAGGCAGCACTCACCTAGTTAACAAAGTAGTAAATACCCAGACTGGTCATCAGGCCTTTGTTTTTCATTATGAATGTGGAAAAGGGAACACTTTTTGTAGCCACTGGCTTGAAAAAAAAAAGAAAAAAAAACTAACTAGGTCTCTTATGTTTCTTTTTGTCTGTTGTTATTATAGTGAAAGCTCCTTGTGTTGCATATATGTGTTAAAAATAGTTTTTTTTTTTTTTTTTTTTTTTTAAAAAGTGTTCACAAAGTTCCTTAGTGAAGAAGATGAGGGTTTAAGAACTTAAGGCTGGCTGTGTTTTAATTAAAGCCGCGGGATTCATTTTTTTTTTCCTCTTCTTTTTTTTTGCTTCTCTCCAGGACTTTCCCAGCTGTAGCGACTGCATGTCTCTGGTATTCAATAGCTGCAGAGAAATAGTTTCATTCCTGCCTAGTATGCTGCACAGCTTTCTCTCATGCCTGGAATTTAACCACGCTTCCCCTGGCTGTATGTGTGTGTGTTTGTCTGTGTGTGTGTGTGTGTGTGTGTGTGTGTTCTAGGCTCATGGATGTGTGTGCCTCCCCCCGGACGGACCAGGAGACCAAAGTCACGCTGGTATTTGAGCATGTGGACCAGGACCTGAAGACCTATCTAGAGAAAGCCCCTGCTCCTGGCCTACCAGCACACACTATTAGGGTAAGGATCGAAAACGTACGCATACACACATTGAAAAAACCCATATACACAAACACGCATACACGTGTGCTTGCAAAACACACACATGCATTTAGGTCAGTGCACGCATATTTTGCTGGAAAGAAGTGCATGCAGACAGAAATGCCATTCCATCGGGTTAAATTAAGGTATCTATTGATCTACACAAACACAAACATACTGATGTACATACAAGTGCAATTGGATTAACACCCCACAAACACCCACACCCTCTCTCTCTCTCTCTCTCTCTCTCTCTCTCTCTCTCTCTCTCTCTCTCTCTCTCTCTCTCTCTCTCTCTCTCTCTCTCTCTCTCTCTGTTTCTATGTCTCTTTCTCTTTCCCACTCACTCACACATACACTCATTTATCACTTTCATCACACAGCAAGTCATGCTTACCAGGACCTGATCTGTTTAGTGAAGCTGTCACATGCACACAGACACACTCACTCAACCCCCATCCCTCTTTTGCACACAGGCACCCAGTGTCCCTCTGTCTTCTAGTTATGACACACACACACACACACACACACACTTCCTCTCTCTCTTAGAACTGAAGCTACAGACACCAGTGTGGCAGTTTTCTATGAATTTTCGCACATGGTGGTACAAGGTCCAAAACACTGTTTAACCAGTTTTGCAGTCCACCTCTCAGATCAGTCTCCAGGCTTTTGGATTTTGTTTATAACTTTTGAACCATTTGGACCAGAACCACTCCCCCCCCCCCCTCTCTCCTTTTCCACTGATTGAGTTTTTGCCTGAGTTCACATGCATGCAGTGGTTTCCAGTTTCTGCCAAATTGGATTTCCTAACATTTTTGAATCTTCATGGGAAATAGATGTTATTAGCTTGTTATGAACTTGAGAGAGAGAAAGAGAGAGAGAGAGAAAAGTTGGATGGATCCGTTTTCCAAAAGCACAGTCGCTAACTAAATTAGTAATTTAGTTGGTTGGCAAGAGGATATTGCATTCGAACAAACAAAGTCGCTAACTGGCTATGCTTTTGACAAACGGGACACCTGGTCTGTTGAGACTTGCCCAAATATTCTATGAGCATTTATTTAACATGGGTGACTAGTAGAGTACATTGATGGCATTGGGGTAGACTCTGAGGAGGACAGGATGCTGTGTATCAGAGGCTCTTTGCTTTGAGCCAGGCTTGTTGCAGCATGTGGTATGATCACAGCATGTGTTTGGATGATTTGATCAGTGTGGTGGTGTGCAAGCTCATGGTGATGGAAGATGATGGGTACTGTAATGTCTGCTAATGTGCGTTTGTTTTGTGTTGGGGTGCATATGTATTACTGTATGTGGGGGAGAAATGTGGTCTGCACAGAACTATTCAGGGGTTTATAATATTGTATTATAGTGTGTGTGTGTGTGTGTGTGTGTGTGTGTGTGTGTGTGTGTGTGTAGGACCTGATGAAGCAGCTGGTGAACGGACTTGAGTTCCTGCATTCCCATCGTGTGGTGCACCGCGACCTGAAGCCTGAGAACATCCTGGTGACCAGTAGGGGGCAGGTCAAGCTGGCTGACTTTGGCCTGGCGCGCATGTACAGCTGCCACATGGCCCTCACACCTGTGGTGAGACAAACACACACACACACACACACAATCAATCTCTTTCTCAAGTGCATCTGCACGTGACACTTATGTACACAGTATGTGCTATATTGTCAAATCATGCGATTAAAAAAGCTAGAAAAGCACTTACAGAACGCAGACATCTGCCAAGGCAATGTGGTCACAGACACATTATAAGTTCCTGATGGTGTTCTGGATCACTGATCACCAAGTTGTTACTCGTCCCAATAGACATTATCCGAAAATTTCATCCTAATCCATGCAGTACATTTTGAGTTATTTTGTACACAGACAGCAGGACAGACAGACAAACAGACGCTACAAGGTGTTTTACAAGCGCAAAACACCATCACTTTCGATTCCTTATTTATGCCTTTTCTGATCTGTTAGCAGGTATTGCTCACATTTGTCATAACCTTACAGTGCACCTGAGGTCAGGAGAATAGAATAGGTCTACTCTGTAAGGAAGAGCAGTTGTGTTGTTGTTGTTGTTGTTGTGAGAGCACAGCCTTGCTTCTTTAGACGTCCATGTCTGGCTCCGCTTTCCACATTCTATAGTCTGCTTGGGTGCACTTTGTCTACTCGTAGTCAAGGATTTCTCTCTCAGTCTCTCTCCTTCCTGCCTCCCCCCCCCCCTCTCTCTCTCTCTCTCTCTCTCTCTCTCTCTCTCTCTCTCTGGCCTCTCTCTCCCCCCATAGCATGAGTGGGTGAGGAGAAATTAGGTTCTCGCCAAACTTGTACCAGTGTCAACAAGGAAATGATTCATTGCAAAGATTTGAATACACTGATGCACATACATAGTCTTCAAATTTCCCTCTCTGAATCACTGACACTCGCTAGAAAAACGTAGAAATAATTTGTGTAAATATCCATGACCAACTGGAATAACAAATTTCAAGCGTTGCGTACCTTTCTTTCTTAAAGTGATAGCTCTTGTTGCCTTGCAGAAGGCCAACTATTATTTTTACTTTTTAACCAACATGTATAGTCATTTGTGGGGTTTTTAGAGAAATCTGGTCAGAGATTGAATACATTTAGATTACATTTATGCGTTTAGTAAATGCTTTTGTCCAAAGTGATTTACAAAAGGAGGATTAGCAATCAAGTTACGACATCACAAAAGCAGATAAAACCTTACTAAGAGTACAATTGACAGGAGTTAGAAAGTGCAGGAGTTAGAAAGTTCAAGTGTGAGAACTTGTAAGTGCATGATCAGTGCATTCCATGTAGGGACTACAACAAAGACTAGAACCGGTACTCTCGGAAGAGCTGGGTCTTCAAGAATTTCTGGAAGTTGGAGAAAGTGTCTGTTGCTCTAGTAGTCTGTGGTTTATTCCACCAATATGGAACAATGGATGAGAATAGCCTGGATTGACCTGCACAAGGTGTTGCCCGTTCTAAGCAGCGGCTCTTGGAGGAGCGGAATGACTGGAATATGCTTTTATAGATAAAGTTGAAGTTGAAAATATTTTCATGTGTTTGAAGTGGAACATTGTAGCTATTGTAAACTCCTACCCAGTGATCGGGACCTATCCCACCTTTCTGCAAAGATGTGAATTGATACAGATGACATATAAGTGACATTGGATGCAAAGGCTAATAATATAAGCCCAAGGCAGGTCTTAAAGAACCCTACAGGTCCCATGGTCACGCCTATGCTAAATAAGCAGTGAAATGCTTATGAGATGAGCATTTCCGTTGTTTGAAGCTCTGCCTGATTACTGCAAACCTGAATGTGGCCAAGAACCTTTGTGAACCTTTATCTGATCACTTTTAAACCCCCACAAAAATATTTTTGATCGATGTTTTTTGACATGCATCTAGAATGGCCATGGTGTGTGTGTGTGTGTGTGTGTGTGTGTGTGTGTGTGTGTGTGTGTGTGTGTCTCAGTCTCACTGAGTGAATATGTGTGTGTAAGTGGCCTTGCTTGCATGGAGCAGGCACACACACACACACACACACACACACACATATTCACTCAGTGAGTCACGTGAAGTTCCTGCTCTTATCATGTATTTACTTCTCTGTAGCACATTTCTGTGCACACCACACACACACACACACACACACACACACACACACACACACACACACACACACACACACACACACAGTTGCAACAGGACCTCACACCCCAGTGAACAAACACTCGCAATGGCGCACAACATACTCATGCAGTTTGCCCACTGAAGAAGTTGTGTGTAACATGCGTTCTCTAAGAGGATGCTTCCCTCTTCTGCAGACCCAAAAAACCAACACCAGTGATCTCATCGGGGGGAAGTTAGAAATTAGACCAAGCAAAACATGCACACAACAGGGAGGGGGTGAAGAGGAAGAAAAGATGGCCACTCGTGTTTGTGCGTCTCTCTCTTGTCACCCTTAGACTATGGTAGTGAACAACAGTCAACTCAACATGCTTGGAATGGTGGCTTGCAACAAGGGAACATTGCATTCTAGCCATGCATTCAGGATTCCCAATGATGCCATCCGGTGCCTAAGCGGATACCTGATCATGTGCCTGCATTTTAGAGTACATAGATGTCCAAGAAGCTGATTGGCTTGTCAAAATTCTGAATTCTGGTACATTTTAGGGACCACATATTGGGGTCATGAACTATAAACGTGAACTGAAATATTCTCTGAGAGCACAAAGTGAACAAACTTGGACCATCAGCATTTTTCACCTCTCTTGCTCTCTTTTCTCACTGCGTTTTTTGTTTTGTTTTGTTTTTGTTTTTTAATTGTCCATTTTTTTTATTTAAAGTGGTTATGAATGGTGACTAAGCTTCAGGAACATGTTTTAGCTGATAGTCTCTTTTGTATAAAAAGCATAAATAAAAATGTTTCACACACTCTTTCCTGTGTGGCTAGGGATGATGATGATGATTAATTCTGGTAGACTTTAGTTTTGTGTTTAGCTTTTGATGTAGCCTGATTTGATTTCATCAGTTTTTTCATCTTCTTTAAAGAAACTCATACACTCTTGAAACGTCCTCTCCCCTGTCCCTCTGTCTGTCTCTGTCTGTCTGTCTGCCTCCCTGTCTGTCTCTTTCCATCCTTTCCCCCCCAGGTGGTGACGCTGTGGTATCGCTCCCCGGAGGTCCTTCTCCAGTCTACTTACGCCACACCCCTCGACATATGGAGCACAGGCTGCATCTTCGCCGAGATGTTCCGTCGCAAGTGAGTGTGTGTGTGTGTGTGTCTGCCTCTCTGTCTGTGGGAGAGAACTTCATCAAGATTAATATCAGCCTGGGAACTCTCTGATTTCAAGCCACTGTGGCAGTAAATCAGTCTCTGATGAGTACTGTGGTAACAGATTGTAACAACATGTTTGTTTGCTGTGAAAAACAAATCTGTCGCTGGCTGCACTCATCGTTGTCTGCTGTTGAACACCGCGTGAGTTTGTGCTGCACTAAGCTCGGGAAAAGGACTGCATTTGCATCTCAAGCAGACAACACGCTCATTAGTTTTGCAGTACTGCGAGGGCTTTGGCCAGGACACGGTGTTGCAGGAGAGACTTGAAGAGAGCTGGCACATGCTGGAAGGGTCCAGGTTGTAAGGGCCCTGTGCTGATGCACATGTTAGGGTTTGTTGCCATCATGTGGTGTGCTTTGGTATTGCATATTGTTGCCTGTTTGAAATATTTGCCTCCAAGTTGTCTCGGGTTATTCAGGAATACCAAACCACATAAGCAAAAAAAAAAAATTGAGATGATCGGGAAAAGTGATGGTAACAAAGATTCACAATTAAAATTTGTGATGAAAATAAATGGGCTTACAACGTCAGCGTATCACCAATCTTTTATCACATCTACAGTTTGTAGACTTATAGTGTTCATTGCAAAGTGTCATGTGGTAGGGCTTACACCTTGTCTAAATAGCGTTTCTACCAGGATTTGTGTATTTGGCATTATAAAGCCTTATTTTAGCACTTTTTCATGCAGTTTCTCAGTTAGGTTTTGTCAGATTTCATGTTTGACATTTGACAAAGATTTATGTGTTTGAATGTTTGTATGATGTTTTTTTTCTCTCGTTCACATAGACCCCTGTTTTGTGGGGAGTCTGAAGCGGACCAGCTCGGAAAGATATTTGAGTAAGTAGGCCGTCTCAGAAAAACTGGGCTGAGCTGACAGCCGCCTTCTTCCAAGACATGAGTATTCTGGGTAATCCCAGTGTCGTGGGTTGCTCTCGGTTCAGTTCTCATTCATGTCAACTCGACTCCTCCCCTCCCCCAGAGTGATTGGCCTGCCATCTGAGGAGGAGTGGCCAGCGGACATCACACTCAAGCGCCACAACTTCAGCCCCCAGAAACCTCGGCCGCTCACAGACTACGTCCCGGAGATCTGCAACCAAGGAGAAGACCTGCTCAAGGTGAGACGCCAACCACTGTGCGTTCAGACTGAGACCGATTCAGGCGACATGGGCGACGGAAGTAATTGACTTTGTATTGGGACCGGCGATTTGGGCGACAAAAGTGGCAGGCGACTTGGGCGACGAGACTTGGGCGATAAAATCAAGTTAAACTTTGGTTAACTTTATGTAATGAGCTATGATGCGGTTGGGCGATTACCAATCAGAATGTCGATTTACTGGGGAGATGCTTGTAGAGAAGCAGGATCGAATGTTTGAAAGCTAACATCATGGGCAAATTTGCTGTTGTGGTTGCTGTGCTCAAGCGATGTTTCCTTGGAGTCTTCGGCAACTCTTGGCAATTTATCGGTCTCGGTCTGAACGCACAGTAAGGGCTGATTCATAGTCAATGCAGGGAACGCAAACGGAAGGGTGCAATGATGCATTCTTGCAACGTAAAGGGTGTAGCGAAAACTTTCCTGTCACAACGCAACAATACCCGTCACAACATGGGAGGCAATGGAAAAGCCTTGGATGCTCGTGCCCATATGCGTGTACGTAAGCTTGAGACCGAAGCATACTCATGTTTACTATGAAACAACACTAACAGTGTCCACAGCAATGCTCCTGGTGATGGCGCACTACATTTAGAGATCAGAGAAGGGATTTAGAGAGATTTCGAGAAGGGAATGGCATTGAAATCTTGACCTTAGAGCTCAGCTGAAACCTGATTATCAGCTCTGGTTTTGTGTAATGAAACCTTATTTCATGTTTACTATCCCATATTAAATCCATCATTTATTTAAAAAAAACATCTGTCACCTCATTTATTTGGTGTTGATAAAGAAAGTTTACCCCTCTTTTTGTTTGCTTCTACCTACAGAAAATGCTCACCTTTGACCCACTGAGAAGAATCTCTGCCTTGTCTGCTCTTGAACATGACTACCTGAAAGAGGGCTAACAGCGCCGTGTCCTCATTTTGAACTAGATTTATTTTTTCTTTCGCATTTGAGGGAGACCGGTAAAGGGATGATTTTAAAAGTGTGTGTGTGTGTATGTGTGTGTGTGTGTTAGAGGCGTTCTTGAATGGCCATGACAACCTCAGACTGCGCCACAAAAGAATCATCTGTGTTGTACACCGCATCACACCTAGTTCCATACATTGTCAAGTCGTCTGTGTTGTCAATGTGGGTGTTCAGTTAAGTATATATTAAGCTGTGTATTTGACAGCCCATTCCTGATCCAAGTGATCTACTTTAGCTAGCTACCCCTTGCTTGTCAGATCATGACTGCTATTCTGAGATGGCAAGACTGCCATTCGTAATTAGTTGCCATCCTTTCAGATTAGTGCCATAGTTGAAATAGGAAAGAGATTTGACAAGCAAGGTCATGAGTGTTTTATTGTTATGCCAGAACACAATGGTGATAGAAAACAGAAAGTAACTATAGAAACTATATTTTTTGATATTTTGGACCATGCAATGTAAAACAACAGAGTATTCCAATGCAAAATTATGCAGCCAGCCACACTGTGATCTTAACGTTTTGGATCTGATGTAGTCCTGTTTTATAATTTTTTTTAAAATCCGTTGTGGTCACAGACTGAAGATGTTGTTTGGATGGGACAGTTTCTGCCTATCGTGGTTTGTCAGACTGCAGAAATATGCCTTATGCTCATACATACTCTTCCTGGAGGTTTGAACTTGCCTTTACTTTGTTGGAATTTTTATTTTATTTTTAACTGCAATCCAATGGAAACCACGAGTGGTGATGAGGTACATCTTCAACTGAAAATGGTATTTCTATTTTTTATTTTTTAACTCTGAAGTATATTTTCTGAGGGGATGGGAATTGTTTTTTAAGAATGTGCATGAGAACACACTCAGCCACCCACAGAAAAGTTCTGGGTAATAAATAGAGAGATGCAATTGCCCAAATGATAAGTAAAATATGTATGCAGCCTCACTATTTCTTTTGGTCAGTCACTGCATTCCACTCTGTACAGTATATGTGATGTGGTGATATTCATAAAGACAGAAAGAAAGAAAAATGACTAATAAAGCTGCTACAACATAAAGCATACACTCTTGACTGCTTTTGATTTGTTAAAGAGTTGTGTTCGAGATATTTGTAGTGTGAGGTGAAGCACTCAGTGTAGCTCTGCCATACTAAATTAGTTGTAATCCAATAGACTTAATTCACTTTATTTCAGACAATTTCTCAACATGGTCTGCTTAAATAGACAGGAAGGACGTTGGGACAGGCTAACACTTAACCATTTAAAATGTTATAAATTCAAGATTTAATTCACATATGAAACACTGGAATGGCCACTAGGGCCAAATCCCATAGTAGGCCTATAACAAAGTCAGGTCATTAAGGACCCGTATCATCAGGGGTATCTGAACACCCCTTTCCTCTTATGAAGTTCAGAATATTTCAAATCTGACACACATATTAAAAATTACCCCATTTCCAAAGCTGCTTCAGTAACAGCACCGCCTGCTTAAAAGGACACTTGATTTATTTGAAGCTGTTGAGAGACTAACAGAAGTCCATCTGTCCCATTAAACACATTTTTTAGTAGAGCTATTATTATGATATGAAGAAATTTACAACACTGGTAGACAATTATCTGACACTTTTGACAGAGCCTCAGTGTGGAAACAAACTGATTTAAAACAGTGAACACTTTGATCAAGTGTGTAGAATCAACTACAACACCTAATATGTTTCAAGAAGGGGGTCACTGTGCTGCCTTCTTGAGACAAATGACACCCGAACATGGTGACATTTTCCAATCATAAATCAGGCAAAATCACATCAATCAGAGACACATAATACATAAATGCATAGTAATCATTAGATTTGAAAAAAAAGGACATTCAACTCACAAAAAATACATACACATGAATTACGTTTGCAGATTTTTTTTTTTACATACATACAAACATAACTTCTTTGGTTAGATTAATGATTCCCCGTCCCATCCCAAACCTGAACCAACTGTTGGTTCTCCTTCAGTACCTTAGGAACATGAACCATGAGCTTTCACAATAGTGCTCTTAGAGGGAGACCACTGCCATCCAGCTGTCATATCACAAATAAATTCTGTGTTGATATCGAAAATGATGGCTCATTACATGATAGCTCACTGCCAAACACTTTGTGCAGACAGAAATTGGCCCCCCTAATTTTATCAGTTAAAGTACCTTTAGATTTGCAATCTTTGTTTGCCTGGTATTGAAATGAAAGGCAGGGTTTTGGGGGGTTGAATGTTAATAAGAGGAAGTTTCAGCACAAGTGGTCAGTGAAGGCAGTGATGTGAACTAGATTTCACCAAGGAGAAATAACACGAATGAAGCCTACAGTGACCCCTGCTGGCTTGGAGCCAGACACACACACACTCCTTACATCACTCAATAACAGAGACTTAATAAGACCATTTTCTTTCTTTTCACACACACACACACACAAAGATATGAATACCTGTATTCTACCGTTTAAAGATTTCAACGACAAAAGATCGCTGGTTCATTATCACTGCAACAACAAGTGTCTGATGGTACTAAATTGGCAATTTGAAAAACTAACCTGATACAGTCACTGAGGTGAATTTATGGCCTCTCTTGAGGCAAATCTGATCAATGGCATGGAAATGCAACAGCCCAATTATGCATGATGGAGCTTAATTTAGTAGTGGCTACACTGATTCTGTTCAATGAAGGGGCTCCAAGGCTATAACTTCATTTAGTCAGGCACTACGTTTAGTTCCTCCTCTCTTCCTCAGTCAAAAGGGCCCTTTGTAGCGGCTTGGTATCTCAACTGGCGAGCGGTCAAGACAGAGGGACAGATGGGAGCGACGGTCCCCTCGGTGAACAGAGTGTCTTTCAGAGAACTGTGACAGATCGTCTCCTGTGCGAAGAGATGCTCTTTGACGTGTCTGGTCACAATTTGACCTTTACGGTGTCCAGTCTACAAGTTGAGCCGTTTCATTCAGCGGTGATGATAAAATAGCTTTAAAATAAATATCACAAAAAAAAAAAATAAAAAAAAATAAAAATAAACACCCTAACGAATAAATACAAAAAGTGTTGTATTGTGAATGAATGAGAGAGGAAGTGTAGAACTGATTTGGCTTAAATCCATGTGAAAAAAAATCTATCTGGCATAATATTAACGTGATTCATGTGATGAAATGTTTAATGCTGCAAAAGAAAAAAAAAAGGGTGTTTGGTACGTAAACATGAGCTAGAACTCAACTCAAATAAGTTAAACTTTGTGCCATTGCAGGTATGTTTTTACAGCCTGTAAATCTGTAAGGACTTGATTATCTGATAACAGGTACCACGGTAGATAGCCTACACAGCACTGTTTAGGATTTAACAGTATACACACAGTGACATACTGTACAGTTAGTACTCACACAGGGCAGAAACTCTGTCTATGTGCGGTTCACTCATTAATGTTTTTTTCAAATTGGCACATCCAGTCTTGCCGTGTGTGTGAGAAAGTGAGTGTAAGTGAGCTCAATTCTGATTCAGATTCTGTCAGTGTGTGTGTGTGTGTGTGTGTGTGTGTGTGTGTGTGTGTGTGTGTGTGTGTGTGTGTGTGTTAAACACTGACTCCTTAAGTCACAAAGAGTCATTACTCCTAAAGAAAAGCACTGGGATTGGCTCGTGGGTCTTTCTGGTTCCTGTACCTCATGGCAAGCCATACTCCAAAAATCTAGAGAAACAGAGACAGGAGGACATACTGTAAATATATTACTTTAAAAGCACTTAAAGAACAGAAATAGTACCCAGAATAGCAAATGGCAACTTTATACTCTACTGTGCGTGTAGCCGGAGCCGTTCTCACCGCACTCGGGTCTCGAACTTGCCACTCCATCAACTACAACTAACCCACGGCATGGGAGTCGAGCGCTCTAACCACTGAGTCAAAAGCCCGGGCTTCCAACTCAGCAGCTAGAAGCGCCCAAGGAATTGAGTTGTGAGGATTTACACGGACTGCCGCTAGCTAGCCGAGCTAGTTGGCATCCGTTATGTAATACTGTATGTATGTATGTCAGGATTTCATGTTAGTCTCAAAATGAAAATCAGAGAATAATCCCATCTCAAAGACAAAGAAATCTATCTGGAGAAAACACACCAATGGTGTCCAACCAATCAAAAGACCTAGAGTACTCATGGTGAAATTTCAACTCTCCCACTAATGTACACTGTGAATACTGCTGTTTCCATTGGAATGTCAAGACTAACCTTAGCGTTCCATCCTATCAGAATCAGGATTAAAATAGGCAGGTCTGTTCCAAACTGGAGAGCCTGTGTGCATGTGTGTGAGTGTGGGTGTGGGTGTGAGTGAGTCCCACCTGTGTGAAACTGAAGAACAGTCCGACTCCTCCGAGGATCTTGAGGACTTTGCCGGAGTGGTGCAGCATTCTGTCTCCACAGGTGGAACAGACCGTCTCCTCCTTACAAGCCTGCCAGGGGAAAAGAAAAGAAAAGAAAAAAAAAAAAACACCACAGCATTCATAACCATGGATTATCATTACAACCAGGACAGCAAGTAAGTAAAATGTATGATAATGGGTAAGAATGTACTGATTTATACTGTAAGTATGACTGTGAGTGAGGAGACTACATTGAAAAATGGACAACTCCAGTCCAAATTGCCTCAAGTTTAGGGAAGAACGGCTAAGGTCCCATTCATTTTCTCCATTGACACTTCAAAAACTCCAGTTTAAAAGCACTTAAAGGGACACTGTGCATTTTTGCAGTAAAAGTCTTACTGGCACTGCTAGAACATGCTAATGATGTCTGATTTTTTTTAAAAGTTAGTGATGTTATGCTGTAACTAGGTTACTAGTAACAGCTGGTATTATTTGTCCCAGAAGTCACTGTGAGCGATAACGTTTAAGTTTCTAAATGGTAATTCACTGAGCCTCATCTTAAATTGAGAACATCACAATGACTGACTATCTACAGTTTGCTGTGAGCAGACTCAACCTTAAATATGTGGAAAACATGCTGATCATTCTGATCATTCCTAACTTCCCCTGACACAATATTTTTGCCGCCACTTCTTCCTCTTAGGCCGGATTCATAGTCAACGTAAGGAACGCAAACGTGAACACAAGGATGCCATAATGCGTACTTGCGTCGCCAAAATGTGTAGAGAAAACTTTCCTGATGCGACACAAGGATGCGTGTGATAACATGGGAGTCAATGAAACAGCCTGCACTTGCTCATGCCCGTATATGCACGTGTGAGCTTGTGACCCTAGTGACCGTTGCGTACTCACGATGACTATGAATCGGCCCTTAACCTGCTTTGTACTTCAGAATGCCAGCTACTGTTAACACATAGGAAATGTGAATAAAAGACATTTTATTAAAAAAGATTGATGCCATATTAATCTGTGGCATTTTTATGACCAAAGGTAAAGTTTTGTTTTGTTTTGTTTTGTACAGTAGCTAGTTAGAAGTCTACATTGTGTGGTTAAGACACATACAGTATTTATTCACCTTCATCTATGCCTTGCATTAATGGTTTTAGGCTAATTAACCACAGAGTGTCTTCTCATCACATTATGCAAGCAGCCCAAGAAAATAAGGACTTGGCCACTGAAGGAAAAAAAAAAAAAAAAAAAAATAGCGAACAGTCATGTCTCATTTGATGCATTGGTTTCTCCAACTCGGGCAAATGGATTGCTTAACGAGCTGCACGCCACTCCTCTTTTCTTCCTTCTCTCTCTCCCCCCATTCCTTTCTTTTCACTTCACTTCTCTTCACTGTTTTCCTCTCCTCCCTTCATCTTTTCTTTCCTCTCTCCTTCTCTCCTCATCTGCAGGCCGTGCGGTGCGGAGCAGACAGGCACGCAGCCAATCGTGCGTCTAAATGCGGCAGGCCCGAGACCAAGCGCCACTGGGAGCAGGGGCGGCAGTCCCGAATGTAGGGCGCACGGCTGCATTCAACGTCAACAAGATAACGGAGTGGAGCCAACAAGCCACCCATCAACCACCAACTCGCTACACCCTATTTACTGCATGTAAGCCGTGTGTGTGTGTGTGTGCGTGTGTGTGTGTGTGTGTCTGTGTGTGTACGCTCCAGGAGGGAGCGTAAGAGGGACAGCTTAGGGAAAATAAAGAGGAAAAGACGAGAGAATGAGAATTTCATGTGTGAGACTACGCAGTACAGTATGTGGGTGTTTAAATATATCACTACGCATACTGATGAAGTCTGTGATAAAAAAATAAGATGTCAGAGAATGTTGATGTTATGCTAATGTGAATTTATATATATTTTGTGCTTGTGGGTATGTGTGTATGTGTGTGTGTGTGTGTGTGTGTGTGTATATATTTCAATAACTGCTTGCATGCTTCTGCTTCAATAACTGGTAGCATGCAAATCTGTGTGTGTGTGTGTGTGTGTGTGTGTGTGTGTGTGTGCGCGTGTGTCTCTATGCCTGTCCTATGCATGCACATGTGCAGATCACAAAATCATTTGATATGCACAACATGTAAGAACTCATCATCAGATGAGTCCCCCCCCCCCCCATGCTTTTGCTGATAAAATCTCTATAGCTCAGGCAGGGTGTTAGTGCCAACTTCCTTCCCTCTGCAAGCTGAGTCTAATGCCTCTAAAAGTGTGTATAGCAGACAGTAACAAACACCATGTGTGTCTATGTGTATCAGTATCATGGAGGTGTTCCTGTTTCACAATGCGTATTCAATGTGTTTGTGTGTGTGTGTGTGTGTGTGTGTGTGTGGACATACCGCTTTGCACATATCAATGTCTTTCTTGAACTGTGCTTCACTGTCAGTGGTGTTGAGGAAGCCACAGCAGTTCAGCTTCTTCTCCAGACCCTCATGCAAGTCATCATTCATGAAGTTCCATGAAGTATTCAGCAGCTTTACCTACACGCGCACGCACACACACACACACACACACACACACACACACACACACACACACACACACACACACACACACACACGTATAGTAACACCTTACTCATCGGAACAAGTTCATACAGTAATAAAACTTCCTGCAGCAATCAAGCACACACACACACACACACACACACACACACACACACGACTGCAAAAACACAAATTTACCCAAGCAATACACAAAAGCACACATTAAGCAGGCATACACACATACAGTACGAATACTGACACATGCAAACAAACTGTTTTGGACACATGTGTGCAAAACACACAAATACACAAAAACTGACCAGCAATAGAGCATGGGGGGATTCATGGGGGGATTCATGGGGGAACATAGATTCTCCCTCACTCTTATACACAATATTACAGACACACACCAACCTGCTGGTCCCTGGTGATGGCTAAACAGGAGCATGATACCCCAAACTGGAAGAGGAACACCAGGAACAGAATGAGCATGTACTGGGGGCAGACAAGGGAGTCAAGGAAACCACTCCGCCCGACAGTGGCACTGAAAAACTACAGAAACTGCTCTTGTTTTACAACTTGCGCATTGTGGTGAAACAAGTACAAAGTTACATCAAATAATTAAATGAGGTATGAGGTGGTTCCTGGAATAATGACTATAAAGATAGCTAACTAGAACTATATTTACGTACACAGTGATGAACGATAATGTAGCTCTGTGTTCATGTGGATGAATTAGTCTCTAAAATTCCATGGTTTCTCACTGGCTTTTATCGTTCTTAAATTCGTTCTGAAAGTGATCCCCAATGACACTGTTGCACATGTCGTTGTCTTTATAGTTGTGGTGTGAGCAAGCATTGTCATTCATATTAATTACAGCGCTATTTATTTGTCGTTAACGTAGTTATCATTCCAGGTGTGAATGGGCGTTAAATCAGCAGGACAACCACGTGGTGTTCATCAGGGACAGAGGTTGTACACTGGTGATCACTACTAATCTCGGCATGGATTGTCATTACCACTCGGTTCACCAGAGGAACAATCCTCAGTCCACACTAGATTAGACAGAAACTCAGACCCGTAACTCGCTGACATTCTTCAGATCATATTACAAAAACAATAACCCTCTCATGGGCCCTATCGTCTGTATGGAATCAACGCAACAATAAATACTGAAGTCAGGAAGTGTCACTTAATAAGTGAACTGGATACACTGCAAACAAGAGAGAAACAGCTGATTACCATATTCTATACATCTACATATTCCCAAGTGGCATACAACCAGTGACACTGACTTTAGTGGGATTACTGTTCTGTCAATGAAATTGATGAAAGCACATTCCCCATGGTTCAGAGTCTGACAAAATTAAAAGAGGCAGTTTGTGCTTAAGTCTGGTTGACAGGAAGATATTAATGATTCAATAACCCACTGAGGACTTTTTAAACAACTTCACAAATAACTACAAAGTGGAAACATTATGTCTTTCTTTATCTTGTAAATTGTTGATACTTAATATAGCTGTGATTGGGTGAATTTACCACAAGAATGCTGCGAAAGGCTACTGATTGCAGGTCATCTGGGGAGGAGGAATGAAACTTAACAAAGCCCATAATTGTCGTGTAGCCTAGATGTGGCCACAATCCGGCATGTCAAATATGCCAGCTGCAAGTCACATCATGGGCATGATACTCCACAAATGCATTCTCACAAACAACATCTATGCCTCACCCCACCCCACAGTTCAGACTGAACTTGAAACCTATCCCTCTAACACAGTGAAAGTATGTGTGTGTGTGTGTGTGTGTGTGTGTGTGTGTGTGTGTGTGTGTGTGTGTGTGTGTGTGTGTGTGTGTGTGTGAGTGAGTGAGTGAGTGAAGGATACGAAGAAGAGCAGGACTTGGTGGTGGCTGGAGGTGCTGACTAGTCCGAGGATGGCGATGAGGAGAACGAAGACGCCAATGGCGATTACCCCGCCAATGATGTGGATGCTGGAGACGATGCCATAGCCTTTCCCCCACGCTGCCACCCCGATAAGGAGCAGGCCCACAAGCTGCGGATGGACCACAAAGCAGATAAACACACACACACAGGTGTACACAATACACAAAGTATTCACACAAAACACCATACATACTTCATGCACTCAATATGGTGTAGCTTATCATTATCAATTTATAGATGTGTGCACAGCACACTCACACCCAAACCTCATATATCATAAACCATTGGACACACCCTAGAGACAAGTTCACACACAAACAAACACACACACAAAGTTTCTCTTTCACTCTTTCTCCCATTCAACAAGGAACTACTAGGAAGACGTACAGTAGTCCATGCCTACCATTGATCTGCACTGTAATGACAACCAATACTTCTCTAATCAGCCTATCGGGATGCTAGCCTATGTTCTTGATGTAGAATGTGAATGCTACACATGTTTGGTCTGGTAAGGGGCCAAACATGTGGCATCCTAGAGGCCTATCCACTCTACTAACAGCCAATAAGGGGTTAGCTTGGAACAGCTGGTATAATGAGAGAGCATGGGGAGGAGGTGTGACGCTCAGTTAAGCTGCCTAGAGTTGAAGATGACAGATACGTCACCCATAGGGATGAATGGGAACCGCCGCAAAAACCAGCCATAGGGATGAATGGGAAATGTACCCAAACGTTTCAAAACGTTGACAGTGCAGAACTTGGCCCTGGGGTGTTCAGATGGAAGTCAGGTGAGTGACAGCTGTGAATCACCCCAAATAAGCTCCTCACGAACGTTGTCTAGAAACTGGGTGACTAGACAGTGCCTGCCTCACCTCACTTGACGTAGGCTAAGTGCCAAGTCACATCTAATTGACGTAAACAAGGGAATGCTCTCACTCAGGCCCACACGCAATCGCTTTCTTTCTTTCTCTCTCTCACAAACACAAATCTGAACATCTTGAATTCCAAACATATCCTTGCAGAGTGTCACAGGACCTGACCATAATCCACTCACCACTAAAAGATTTGGGGGAACAAATCAGAGGAGAAAAATGGAAATGAAAGGCTACATTCATCATTTCCACAGCCCAACTTGGCCTGTTTACTACACAGAAATAGGCAAGGTCTAACCTTAAAACACAAGACCTTTTTGTGACATTGCTTGGACAAATGCATCTCAAGCACAAGACACAAACACTCAAAACACTCACTTTCAGATTTAGCTACCTATTTCCTGAAGTCTAGATCCCTATTCGAGACGGACAACGTGACGCTCCAGCAAATAGCAGCAAAACACCATATTTTGCACCATACTTTAGTATCATGGCTAATTAACATTTATAAATACTACGTCACTTGATTTTTCTGACAAAGTTTACTGGTTAGCTACTGTTTAAGGAATAAAACATCTGGGCTTGCTTTATCTTCGTACTGGCGTTAACGTTAACGCTAAGTTAACAACATTATGTTAAGAATGAAGACATTCATCACAACAGCCAGACAAAGCTAATTCACCCACGAAGTATTCTAATCTATTTACCCTACAATAAATACTGGGTAGAAGTGTCAAGCAACTTCTCAGCAGCCGAGGTTAACATTAACAGAGGCATACTTAGCTCTAACTTTAGTCACCAACACTTTGGACATTGATCTTAGCAGCTAGCTTTAGGCTACCTAGCTAGCTAACGTTACCTAAAATTTCATGACTTGCGAAACATTACAGACAGATTGAGAGCCATTTGAGATACTTACCAAGTAAACCACATTAAGTGAGTAGAGAGCATGCTTTGAACACGTGAAGCCTCCACACACCATCTTCAAACCCGGTTATTTAAAACTTGTAAAAGTTCTTCGAATCCACTGTCACTCTCAGACGAACATCTTCCTTCCACTGCTTCACTGACAGTCTGTGGTAGAATCCTTGGATTGGCGGATGACGTTGTTTTTCTCATTCGCTTGGAAGGTAAACCAATCACAGTCCTGGGTGTTGGCAAAGGTGTTGGTAATCTACAAATAGTGCAACAATGTTGCAAAGTCGCTCAGACTTTCATAGGGCAAAAAAGTTCAGAAAGTCCTAAAGAAGTCCTAAAAGACCTCTCCCCTATATTGCAGAATTAAGAAATAGCCTATTTTTGTTGGCAGAGAAGCTCAGTGAATGGCTACTGTAAATAAATAAATCATGAACTTGGTCTAAAAACCAAAACGCCATAATTTAGATCCTACATTGACTGGTGCAGTTTTGCACTAAGTAGCCTAGCCTACCACCCAATTCACTTAAAATAGGCCTAGCCTGCAAAATTTAAATTTAAGCCTATATAGTAGCTACATACTGAAAACAATAGCCTAAAAGAAACCAATGGCTGCTCATGAATTTCCATCTGTTGTTCAGTGTTCAAATATTGGTTTTAAGGGAACTGACTTGAAATCACATGTCGGTAAACCAGGTGTAAAAAACTATCAGTAGCCTGGGTTAAAGAGCTCATCAGCACTTTTGACAGCTCATCCAGGAAGTAACTGAAGAGCCATGCATGCATGTATATTATGAGCAGGAAATTCTCAACACTATGCGTTTCTGAGCAGAAGCCCGGTTCACAGGGATCAACTGTCGTAGGTGTCAGGATGTATTGGGCCGCCTGGAGATAACTGATGGACTGTCTGTGTCATATTAGCCTACTTCATGTCGCTGTACAGATATATTCAATATGAATAACTCTCTGAAATTAGCACAGTCGACCGCAATACGGGTGGAAGTAAAGCGACACGAAAACCTCAAAAGCTCTTTCGCTAAACTCTACAAGCAGTTGGACAGAGTCCAGGATCCGCAACTTCGGTCCGGTCTTAAAGTATATTTGCACAGTGTTCAAGGTAGGAGATTTTTTGGGGAAAAAAACTCCATACAGTTAATTGATTGTAGGCCTAGGTTTAGAAATAAGTTGAATGTTCTTTTTATTATGCAATATTAATTATATTCCTGTAGCTTCTAATAAAAGTGTCCCAAAATTATAAGATACCAGTGGAGGAAATAATCACAGGCTATAACACAAACTTTTAACACGAAGTTAACAACAGTGGTCAATTTGTAAACAAATGCCTTTTGGTTCAGTGCGTAGAAGCTGTAATTTAACAGTGGGCTCTGGGTGAACAGGTAGCCTACAGGTTGCATAAAGTATCTTAGTGTAGGTCATGGCAATGCTAAATATTTACCTTTTGCACATTCAGGTAGCCTATAGGAGAGCTCTTTTTTAGGCTACTGGCGAGTTTAGAGCCAAATCTGTGTGAATGTGAAACAGGTGTGGGTTTTGGATGGGGCAGAATGCATCTTCACAGAAAGCCCTTTATATGACGCAGGGGGGGAATTATTGGGGGTTTTGAGGAAGGAAGTTGGCTTTAACAGTTTTTTGCTTGAGTCATGACTGGGATGTTCACACCAATGCACACAATTTAAGTTCTATGATAAAACATACAAGTGTCATGGATAGGTATGAATCATGCTAAGACACAAATTTAAGAATAATTGAAAACAAGGGAAAGGTTGTGTTTGAAAAAAAAAGGAATAGTTGAATCAGAATCCATGTTGAGACTAGATGGCTTCTTTGACCAAGAACAACAGCATCCCCTTCCAGACAGCCTATTAATAGTTCATCCCTCACTGATGCTATTTTGATTCAGAGAAAAAAAAATCGAAGGTACAGAGGCTTGTGAAGTGCATTTAGCTATTTCTCTTGCCTAGGCCTATTTATCTGTTCTGAGATGAAGGTGAATTAACAATTTGAAATAAACCATTTTGAAAAATCTAAACAAAGCTTATGTTTATGCTTATTAGGCTATAACAATGAATACTTTGGGACTTTGTTTCAACATTTAGAGGAGCATTACGACAAAGTGCTTAAAATTTTTATTTCATAAAGTCTGTTGTCATTGTCAACATTGATAGGCCTATTGTCCTGGCAAACAGTGCTTCCATTGCTAAAGCAGACCTAAAGCACGTACTGTACCGTAAGTCATGAAGGGTTTTGGGAGGTTAAAAATGTGTAATCAAATGATATCTTGCATTGAACAAAATGTCAGCAAAAAGGGGAAGCGAGGCAAGCCAGAGGCAAAGAGATGCAGTCATCTTTTATCAGGACATAACATGTTTTATAAAAGTGACCAAATTCTTGGTGGGAAGGAACACATGAGTTCTCCCAGGTGCTTACTGTAAGCCCAAAAAAGTACAGGCTGAAACACATAGAGCTAGGGCCGCGCTTTTTTGGACTTAACCTGGGAGAACATCAAATGTGTTTGATATCTTTACAGATTCTTCACAGAACTTGATAAATGTACATAGAATAGAACAGAAAGAACAGAAAACATACTGGAGTGATACTCGCCTCTCACTGACTGCCTATCTGAAAATCAGCTGCTTTGGTAATGTGAAAACTGGTTTGGTGTGTGGTTTTAAAGGACCACACCATGAATGTAATGAATGTGAATTATGAATTCTATGAACTTTGGAAAGATGAAACTATAACTGATATTCTCAAATTGTATGCTTTGATCTGTGTAATGAATGTTGTATTAAATTGATCTGTCTATATCTAATAGCTTATAAAAACTAACCAAAGTCATAATATGCAGGGTATAGAATATATGTTGTTATATCCATTGGCGTTGTTGCTGTATATCTATTGATGTTACAAATACAACACAGAGCTGTGTGGTGGTCACAAACGTCTAGCTAGTTGTTGAATTTTCCTAAGTGACGTGTTATGTCTTCAGAGACACATCTTTCGTGGGTTGTGCTGCCTTTCACAATCTGCGGTTGCCAGTGGTGTTTCTTCTGTAATTGTTGCCATGGCAGCCATCCTGTTTCCTTTGTGCCACTCTTCAGAGAACCCTGAAACCCACTTCCTATGCTGAAGACAAGGGCTGTGACACTGGCAGAACCTTGTACTATTCTCACTGTCATACTGACATACAGTATGCTTACCGTGCCACTGTACCAGCAAACACGTACACTGTAAGGCTGGATCCTCACTAGGCGATCGTTACAGCACACACACACACACACACACACACACACACACACACACACACACACACATGCATACACGCACGCACAAACACACATGCAACACCATGCATGCACACTACTTGCAACATCAAACACACCCACCCACACACACACGCACACACACAAAAGTATTAATAGTTAATCGTTGTCTGGATTTCACCCTGGCATTTAATCTGAATATTCATGTAAACCATTCTAATACTGTATGTAAGGTAAGGCATTTGCTCTTCTCTTCCTCTGTCCTCTCATCTCTTCTCTTCTCTTCTCTTTCACGTAATAAGCAGTAATGTCTTGATCGGTCTCATATCAAACAGAATGGCTTCTGACTAAACACCCGAGACATCTCCACTCCCACTCGCACTCACTCCAACTGCTCCCAGACACGTGGCCCCAAAATGGAAAGATCAAACAGGCGAGTAGCTGAGGCCAGATGAAAAAAGAGAAAATCTCATCTCTCTCATCGTATCACTGTGTGCCGTCTACATGTCCCCGCGTGCTGTTTAGCCACATCCACAATGGTGTTGTAGTGTGGGAGTTTAATTCATCACCTCGCTTAAATAGAGGAGAAACTAATATGCAGTTGCCCGTAGCGTGTAGGAAGACAATGATATTGCCTAGGTCAGGGTAATTAGAGTGTTTGTTGTTATTAAATGCCGACTCGAGTGCCAAACTGTTTCAGCATCATATGCACTAATTCTCATTAGACACAGATATTATGCGTTTATTTGCTTGGAGTGCATTTTATTCTTGATGTCATATTTGCATTGCATATCAGTTGAAGGTCATCAGTTCAATGTCTGTGTGTGTTTTTTTTATAGTTGGGGGAGGGGAATACATTGTTGATTGTGTGTTTATGTTTGGTGTGTGTGTGTATTTGTGTGTGAGTGAGAGAGAGAGAGAGAGAGAGAGAGAGAGAGAGAGAGAGAGAGAGAGAGAGAGTGAATGAATGAGAGAGAAGAGTGTATCAGTGAGAGATTGCCTCTGTTTACATGTTTGTGGGTGTGTTTCAGTGTTTATTTGTGTCTTCAGTGATGAAGTTCCTCTTCCTACCTTCTCTGAGCATCTCTAGCCCACCCTCTTGATTAGCATTTAGTATCCAGTGTCCATATCCAGGCCATGGTCCAGTCCAAATGTGTGATGTGGTGGATGCTTGGGGGGTGGGGGCAGGCATGTGAAACCACAGTGTGTGAGTGTGTGTGTGTGTGTGTGTGTGTGTGTGTGTGTGTGTGTGTGTGTGTGTGTGTGTGTGTGTGTGTGTGTGTGTGTGTGTGTGTGTGTGTGCTCGTGGGATTTAGTTTGACAGCAACACACAAACACCTGGTGATACTGCAGGCTTCTGACCTTATAGTATCCTCAGAGCACTTGGGCAGGACCCGACATAGGAGCAAAGCCTGCTCTGGACGGACCCATACACACACAAACACACACACACACACACACACACACACACACACACACACACACACACACACACAGTTACACTTACACTTCAGTTGTGCACACATACAGGTCTATCTATGAAAATCTCCTTGAATATTTTATCATTGTTAATGCCATATAGTAATTTATTAGTTTATAGTCTTTATAGTTTTATTTATGATATGTCTTGATAACTGCTATTATTTAGCTCAGTGTAATTGTTTCTCAGTGAAAAAGCTTATTTGAGTGCTCTACCACGTGAAGAAATTTAAGCGGAATTGAAGATAGAGGGTGTGTGTGTGTGTGTGTTCTTGGGTCAGTGTTGTGCAAGGCAGAAGAATTTGACTAGCTTTGCATTTTTATTGCACAAAAGTGTCACCACACCCTCTTGTAATGAAATAGTAATCAGCCTTCTTCTTGGTTGTTATTATATGCTTTTGCTGAATTTACATAAAAATGCTTTGACTGGGGAGTTAAGCTATAAGCAGTTGAGGATGATTATAGAATAGTATGTGAACACAAAATATGAGAGGCGTCTTAATTCTATGGGGTTGAACACACCCACGCTTAAGGTGACAAGTGAACTTTGATGTTGATTTAGGGATTATTTTATGTCATGTCTTCGCTCTGACAAAAAGTTGCACAAACACACTGCACACACTGACAAACTGCACACACACACACTCACACTCACACACACACACACACACACACACACACACACACACACTCGCAATCACATGGATAACAGACACATACACAAAATCTTTCGCTCCCCCTCTCTCTCACACAGACAGACACACACTCAAACCTTGAACAGTAAACACAATTTCAATCTCGCATCAAGTCTTTAGATGAACCAGTTCTACGAGTGTACTGTGTGTGATGTTTGGTTTGTAAATATAGGCAAGTCTGTGTTGTCAGCAATATTGTAATCTTTAACATCAGCATGCCTATGGGGATAATTCTCAACAGTGTGCGTGTGTGTGTTTGTGAGTGCGTGTGTGTGTATGCGTTTATGCATGTGTGTGTATGCATGCGTGTGTGTGTGTGTGTGTGTGTGTGTGTGTGTGTGTGTATGTATGCATGCGTGTGTGTGTGTGTGTGTGTGTGTGTGTGTGTGTGTGTGTGTATGTATGCATGCGTGTGTGTGTGTAACGCTGCAGTGGCAGTCTGTGCTTATCAGTCAGCTGGAATTCAGTGAGATTCCACAGGGCATGAAAAGAATGTGCAGATTTATGAGCGTAGTCTGATGCAAACATTGCACCTGTTCCGTACCTTTGACTCTGTGTAAGTTAGGGAATTGTTTGTTATCGGTTTCTTACTAATTTATGTGTGTGTGTGTGTGTGTGTGTGTGTGTGTGTGTGTGTGTGTGTGTTTATACCAGTATTGGTGTGTAGGTACAGCATTTGTCTCTGTGTCTGCAGTATAAGCATGAAGCATGTCTTTAACTTGAAGAGCACGCTCAAATTTGAAGGAGGAAGCACAATAGCTCTCTGGATGAACATTCTGGATGTGACAACAAAAGTGAAACTCGGGCACACACACACACACACACACGCACACACACACACACACACACACACACACACACACACACACACACACACAC
>JAODXP020000012.1:14132113-14137113 GCA_027497455.2 Sardinella longiceps | reverse complement strand
CGCCGACCGAATGAGAAGGATGCACACGCCGTCACATGCAGCGCTACACGTGAACGATTTCTTTAATGAATGATTTTTTTCTCTCTCCAACCTTCACGCCTCTCCCTCGCTCTATCCCTCTCCTCACTCTCCCGCTCTCTCTCTCTCCTGCTCTCTCTCTCTCTCCCTCTCTGCTCTCTCACACACACGCTTCTCATCCTGAGAACGTTACTCAGCTCTTGAACAGCCGATCACCTCTCTCTCTCTCTCTCTCTCCGCTGTCCTCTACGTCTGCCCTTTTCCCCTGACAACAGTGCAGATTCATTCAGTGCTTGGATTACAGTGCAGCCAGGAGAGAAGCCAAGACGCCAGGAACCGGGAATCAACAGTGCGGCACTGTGTGGCAAACGCGGCACGCTCGACGCCTCAACGTTCCTGGAAACATCCTATCCTGGATATTCTTGTTTCTGCAGCAGGAATTTAAGCCAGAGCTTTCGGGAATAACGGCAGGGAGTGAACGAGCGAGCGAGACCGACGGAGAGCCCTCCCAGCGACAGAACCACCACCACCACCACCACCACCACCACCACGGCGTGCAGATTGTTCCAGACAGACGGAGGTTCGTGTGCAATTTTTTCCTGTGAAGAAGGGGACAGGCGGGCGCATGAATGGAGGGCTAAGCTCCAGTGTCTTGTGCGTTTCCAGTTGCATAATGCTGGAGTCTAGACCATAGCCCTCCCACTGTTCTACGCCCCCCACACATACACATACACTCACAGCCTGTGAGTCTGTGACCCCCCCCCCCTTCACTACTCCACCACTCCACCCCCCACCCCCCAGACAGAGGCGATGGAAGGACGGGATGCCAAGCATCAGTGGAGAGCGAGAGGGAGCGGAAAAAGGATCGGCCGTGAGTGAGCGTGTGTGTTTGTGTTCTGTGTGAATGTGTGTGAGGGTGTGTGTGCGCCGTGCATGTCTCAGGGTGTGTATGTGTGAGTGAGTGAGTGTATGTATGTGTGTGTCTGTGTGTGTGTGAATGTGCATGTGAGGAAGACCGAGAGATTCTGTCAGCTGTGAAGAGACCTATCAACACTGTGCATAGGGAGCGCTTTACAAAGAGAGCATTCGGAGTCAAGCGTCTCTTAACTTGACATGTCAAGGATGGGATTCCAATGGATGGTTTTGTGACGGGGCCATCCTGAGATCCTGTGCCTGACAGCTGAAACTGTCATCACATCAGATTCATTCCGCTGTGATTCTACCTGTGACTTCAACCTGCTTTGGCCTCAAGCGTGGTCTTCTTCTCGGCAGCAGGAGAAGATCACTGTTGGTTAGGAGAACATACAGTCTCGGAGATTCAGTTTCCGCTGAGAATTCTGGTCCAGTTACACGATTCAGTTGGTCCATCTGGCCACAGTGGATCATTTGGGGACCCCCTTATCATTCTGACTTTTGTTCAGTCAACATAGCTTAGGCACTTTCCTGGACTGCGTGCCATTTCTCTCTCTCTATCTCTCTCTCTCTCTCTTACTCTCTGGGAGCATTTCTCTCTTTCTCCGTGTCTGTCTGTGAGTCTCTCTCCGTCGCCCACATGAGTCAATCAGGGACCTTGCAGCGGCGCACCACCTACCTCATCTCCCTCACGCTCGTCAAGGTCGAGGCCGTTGATGGCACCGAGGGCGATGGGTCTCCCCCCGAGAAGGCCGCGACCCTGGCTCTGCCCCCGGCCGCAAGCCCCCTTCCCCTCATGTCGGCTAAGGACTTGAGGAGCGAGGAAAGGGACGATGATGAAGATGAGGAGGAAGAGGAGGAAGAATATGAAGAGGAGGAGGAGGAGGAAGAAGAGGAGGTGGTGGAGGAGCGGGCAGCTCTGCCAGAGAAGCAGGAGGTGGAGGTGCTGGAGAAGGAGCGACTGAAGGAGAAGGAGGCCCTGGAGATGGAGGTGCGGGCCAGCTGGGCGGTCAGGGAGAAGAGGAGGCCTGAGAGCAGTGACGGGCGTCCGCCAAGAACGCCTGTCCCAAAACCACGTGATAAGACCGTACCTCTGGTGCCAGTTAAGGACAAAGCCGGCATGGAGCTGGGCATGGGCAGCCCCGGGTTGATGCCATCCATGGATCGTGAGCGGGAGAGGGAGCGTCGGGAAGAGGTGGCGAAAATTGACCTCTACCGAGAGGTCTTCCCACCTCCACACCGTGGCGTTCCTGAGTGGATCGATCACAGCTCAAACGGAACTCCGAACCGGGTCGGCCTACCGGGTAGGGCAGGTCAACGCCCCGAGGCGCTGCTACGCTCACATGCAGCGGCCGTTGCCACGGTGAGCCGAAGGGAGCTACGCGAAGCCAGCCAGAGCGTGCCGCCGTCTGCCAAGAGCCTGGACCGCAAGGCACGTGACCGCTCGCCACCCACCACTATCACCATGACCATGGGGCCGTACCGCGCCTCCTGGTCCGAGAGCGAAGGGCGAGGAATGTTCCAGCGCATGACCGGCGTCGGTGTAGGTGTCGGTGGTGTTGGCCCGATGGGTGTCACCGCGGCGACGCTAGCTCGGGAAAGCCCACGCTCAGACCGTCTGAAAACGGGCTCCACGTCGCTACCAGCCCCCGCCACGCAGATACAGCCTGCCAAGCCGCAGCGCAAAGGCAAGAGCCGCACGCTGGACAATAGTGACCTGCACTCGCTGTCCGAGGACCTGCGGCGGGGCAAGGAGACCCAGAAGGGTGGTGCTGTTGGGGGCACGGCGGCACAGGGTCAGGCCCCGGCCCGAGACCGTAAGATGCTCAAGTTCATCAGCGGCATCTTCACCAAGAGCACACCTGCACCGCCAACGGCCGCTACGCTCCCCCCTACGCCCACGCCCCTCTACAGCTCCATACAGAGGGGATCCAGTGAAGAGGACGGTAAGAGGGATGATTCACACACACACTCACACACACACACACACACACATACACACACACACACGCATGCTCATACACACACAAGCCATCGACTGACCCGTTTCCTTTTTGACATACCTCAACCTACGTGTATAATTGGTTTTCTGGACCTCCTTTCTCTAGACCTCATGAAGCATGACTCCCTCCCTATCCCTTCTTTCAATCCATCCATTTTTCTTTCTCTCCATCCATCCCCTCTCTCCATCCCTTACTCTTCTTTCTCTCCATCCATCCATTTTCTCCATCCTTTTACTCTTCTTCTGCATTTCTTCACCATCTGTCTCTTCCTACTGAACAAATGAGCAGATGCGTGTGTGTGTGTGTGTGTGTGTGTGTGTGTTTGAGCATACACTGTGTGTATTTAAATATGAAAGCCTATTAGGGTCACGAGGGGCAAGCTGATGCTGAGAAGAGAGGCACGTCCAAGGTGGAGTTTGTGAGGGTAACAGAGTTCACTGTGCTTAAAATATTGCTAACATATTTTTTGAGCTTTTTTGCTTGTGGGACAGCTTGACCTTAAAAAAAAGGTTGTGTTAGCCAGAAGCCAGATTTTGGGTTCTTTTTTTATTTATTTATTTATTTGCTGCATGACAGACTACTGGTCTCATTCACAGCTGTTGAATGAAAGAGCCTTGTGTTTTTGGCACCACAGGCGTGAAGTTATTCAATAAAAAGCTTTTTTGGAATGAAGGGGGCAGTGTCAGGTGTCGTGCCTCAGCAAGTAATGTCTGATCAATAAATCTGATCGGATCAATAGGGGGGAAGGTTTGCTCACAGGCGTGTGGAGTGAGGCTATGAGTGAATAGGAGGGAAGGGCTTATTTGCCTCAGAGGGGGGATTTAGGTTACCTCACTCACGTCAGATGATGCGCTACGTAACTTTAAGGCACTTCCGCGCATCGATCTGATGTTGAAGCCCTTCAGAGCGATTTCAAGCCCAATATTTTCTAACCGAACCAATCAGGGCTGCTGGCTGCTGTAGAGGGTGTGACGTAACGAAGAAGCAACTGTTTTGAATCCAACCAATCCAACAAACGTAACCAGTGTCATCGGTTGGTTTCGGTGTGATTGGCTGAAGTGTACGTCAATTAAATTGATGGACAAGCCGTTTGTCCAGTTAGATTCAAGGATTTCTGGCTCCTGAAATAGCTCGTCTATCGGTGACCATCAGATGTTCGCGCGTTAGTGCTACATCTGACGTGAGTGAGGTAAGGATTTAGGTGGGTTTTCCTCAACAACTAAAGGGATGATTGTGAGCTCTGTCAATGAGCAACAAGCCAATGCCAATACCCCCAATGGTGTCAATGGCGGTGATTATGGGCATATTGTTGTGGTGATGATTAGGAGGGGGGAATCGAGAACTGTGTGTGAAGTAGAACCGAGAGTCTGATGCTTCAATCTACTGGAATCGTATGTCTTTAAGGCCTTATCAGTGGTGGCATGTTTGAGATCATAGCCAATTGGTCTTTCTGAAAATACTATTAAAACCCATGTGCAGTAGATTATCTTCTGATATTTCAGTCATCATCAAATGCAATTTCACTACATGTCATACAGTAGCATTTCTATGTATGACAAATATATCTTGAATCTTGAATGCTGTACTGGGAGGAATTGATAAGAGAATTCATAAACAGTTGGTCTGAAGCAGGATCAATAATCCTGTCATAATTGATAAAATTCTAATGAATTCCCTCCTCTACTGATGTTGATGGAGTGACTGAATGTGGCCATTCTGCTAGTATATCATAGCATAAGAAGCAGGAATTCCATTAACAGACAGAGAGCAGCCATCTTTGGTTTGGAGCAAGTCTGGATCGGTTCTTATCATCCGTTAAGGGCCAGTTCCAGGCCAGATCCGCTCCCTGGGTGGCCACCTGTCTGGGTCTCAATTCCAGTCAGACTCCTCTCCTAAGGGATCAGTGTTGTCAAACATACGTGACAGTGTTACTTGCTGAATTATTTGCCCGGAATAAGTGTCGCATCAATAATGAAGAGAGTGGTAGTACACAGTGCCGCTGTCCTTAGAGGGAATGAATGGGGAAGTGGAACGAGGGATAGAGAGCGAAAGAGAGGGAGGGAGGGA